>JAFVLL020023585.1:0-50092 GCA_021397915.2 Tor tambroides
ATTAAAAAAAAAAAAAAAAAAAAAAAAAAAAAAGTTCAAACAAAAGTTTACAGAGCATGACAAAAAATAAATAAATAAATAAAATGAGGGAGCCTAAAATCCTAAAAATTAATGTTTTATTTTGTTTAGCTGACAAAATACATAATCACATTATCATGCAACATTTACTATATTTATTATCTGTATACATTATAAAATTTATTTAATATAAAATAAATGTAATTTATCAAAACAACAAAAAAAATGATAAATGTTTTTTTTTTTCTTTTTGTTTTTTTTATTAGTCTGTAAATAGTCTCTAATATAATTCTCAAGAATTTTGAATTGCACATCTAAAAAAATGACTCACAGTTTAGTGAGGAAGTCAACTGTAAACGATTCACTGATTCAGCACTGTTTCATAAATCATGACTGACTCATTAAAAAGAACTAGTTCATATGAGTCACTTCTTTTTGAATCGAACTTTGTGGTTCACGCTACGTGCAGGAAACACTGGCGTAATCTTTGATGAAACCTTTCATAAAGTTTTTCCAACTGTCACCAATGGTGACTACATATGAAATTATTATTGCAAATTTGCATTTTTGTCGCATTTGCAACTATTTTAGTCGAAGTCTGGAGCCCCTTCTGTTTGATTTAGACTGTGTTTGTTGCTTTTGCATCAGTGTCAGTTTGTGCTTGATCTTGGCATATCATCTGTAAGTATCAAAGGTCAGTAAACACAGCCGTAAATGCAGAAATTACTTCTCCAACACATTTGCATACTAAAGTCAAAGTCTGTTTTGATTGGAGCAGGTCCAGTTGTTCTCCAGCTGATGATTGGCCAAAAGAAATAAACTGTGTTCACCTATCCGTGCAAACTTCAAGTTAGATGGACACTTCAAAAGTAAAGTTTTGTTGGGAAAATAATCAAATGAGTTAACTTAGAGACTAGAACATTATCTACACTGCAGAGCATTCTCTCTGCATTACTCCATAGGATTACAATGTTCTACTCTGTTGTGTTTTTTTTTTTTGAAAATGGAACAGCTTTAAATCAGGATTTTCTTTCATTATGAGCAAGCCTGGAAATTTCCATTCGCCGCATTAAAAATGCGCGTCATGCCATATGACATTCTACAAATTAGGACGTCGGTTGTGATCGCGACTCCACTGATTTAAAAACCATTTGCGAACCGGGCTGTTACTGTATGGCTTTCTGACACCTGTGTGCATATTTTCCTGGAGCCTGACTTTGCAAACAGGTGCTTAATCACTGAATAGGTTTATGTGGAAGAGCACAATACAGCTGACAAGCCGAGGCTGGTATAATGGCTTATCTGCTCCCATCGCCTTCATTGCTGTAACAGTGCGGCACCATGTTTCCACAGACCACAGGTTTATCGCCACCATCAGCTATTGGTATCGCTCTCTGGCTACTGTTGATCTTTACAAGAAAGGGGAGCTAAGACTGGCTCTTGATTGATAAATAACAGAGTGGCGTAACAGGTTTTGGTTTGAGATCTCAAATCAAGGAGCGGCAGAACAGTGGGAGTTAAACACCTTTCTTTTTTTCCCTGTTCCATTTAAGTGATCAAAGATACATTAAAGCCACAAAAAAGAAGAAAAAAAAATGTCATCGTTTACTCACCCACATGTCGTTCCAAATTCAACTTCTTTTCTTCCACTGGTTGCAAAAGGAGAAATTTTGATGAAGATATCGGTTGATCTTTTCCATGTAATTACACTAAATGGAGACTGAAGTGTTCAAGCTTCAAGTACGACCCAAAACACCTGAAATGCATTATAAAAGTAATCCATGTGACTATATCCAACATTTTATGAAGAAATATAAAGCTATGAATGATTTATGAATGTTTTAAGTTCAAAAAATGATTCATTCACAAATCAGACTGATTTGATTTTCAGGTTCAGCTCACTAGAGCAGTACATTATAGTTTTTATATATTATAACTGTCTCACTTTATTTCAAGGTCCAATTCTCACCATTAACTACGACTTTTGCCTCAATACACTCCTAATTTGGTACTTATTAATAGTTAGTTAGTTGTTAAGTTTAGGTATTGGGTATGATTAGGAATGTAGAATATGGTCGTGCTTTATAAGTACTAATAAACAGCCAATATGTTAATGCTAATAATCAACTAGTTAATAGTGAGAACTGGTCCCTATACTGAAGGGTTACCATTATAACTTATAGGGAAAAGGGAAAGGGAAGTGGTGTGTGGGCAAGTATGGTGACCCATACTGGGTATTTGTGCTCTGCATTTAACCCATCCAAGTGCATGCACACAGTAGTGAACACACACCCGGAGCAGTGGGCAGCCAATGCTGCGGCACCCGGGGAGCAGTTGGGGGTTCGGTGCCTTGCTCAAGGGTCTCACCTCAGTCGTGGTATTGAGGGTGGAGAGAGTGCTGGTTATTCACTCCCCCCACCTACAATCCCTGCCGGACCTGAGACTCAAACCCACGACCTTCGGGTTACAAGTCCAACTCTCTATCCATTAGGCCACGACTGCCCCTTATAGTGTTTTTGCATCCATAAAACATACATAAGTGTGAGTAATGAATAATTGCACTGAATTATAATTAAACGAATTTTAATTTTTGAAAGAACTATCCCTTTCAAGTTGATGAAAGTCACATATAACAAAAGTGTAATGACCATTAATATTTGAACAATGAATATGCCCAGATGGCCTTTGGTTTCATAATAACGCTCTGATGTTGGCCCTCTGAACATGTGCATTAAGCCATATGTTGTACATCAGCACAAGCATGCCTTCAAATGATTGCTCTATCATTCTTAGTGAACAAAGAGAGAGAGAGCTGGAGAAAAAGAAAGAATGACCAAAAAAGTGCAGACAGAATAAGCAATGAGGTAATTCTCTGCAACAGGATATGAACTCAATATGGAAAAGAGCTCTTTTAGCCACAATATAGAGCAAATCACTAAGATCTAGCCATCCCTATCTGCCTGCTATGAGATGACCTCAACGTTATTCTCATTTCAGGAGATGATCCCTTACTGAAGCCACCTGAGTCTAAGCTTACAGTGGTTTATCAGCAGAAGCTGCAGCATCAGTTTAGTTTATGGAGTAAAACTTTCATTTTTGGGCATTTAAAGCAGGATACTTCAACCCTCATGTTCTGTTAAGATTGACTTGTTTTTCTTACCCCAGTGATGTATTTGTATATATATATATATATATATATATATATATATACACACACACACACAAATACATGTATGATATAGTAACCTTTTACTGTTGCCTTGAGAGTCTTTTAGTAAGCATATAATATAATATAATATATAATATGCAGTGGTATTTCTCAGTTTTAACACAAAGTTGACATGTAACTGGTATCATAGTAGTAACATTACTTCTGTTTGCACTCATAAAAATAAAGGTTCTTTATAAACATCTGAAGAACCTTTAACATCCATGGAACCTTTCCATTCTGCAAAAGGTTCTTTGTAGTGGAAAAAAGTTCTTCAGATGAAACGACTCTTCTATGGCATCACTAACCGCTCTTTTGAAACTTTTATTGTCAGGGTCACATTGGCTCCATCAAAACACACTGTAGAAAAATATAATAAAACAAATCAAATTAAAGCACTAATAAGAGTCTCTCTCTTCACCAGTAAGATAGATCCATATGCATATTATATCATAAGTATAGATATTAAACTATTAAAATGGCCTTGGTGTCTATCCCTCAACAGATAATGGGAGCATTATGTTGACAGAGGACTTTAATAATAATAATTCCATATTTGCATAACAATTTTTCGGATGCTACCACTCAAATTGTGAAAAATTGCTTTAATCATGACCAATCCTGCACAGCGGAGTGGAGATATAATAAGTTATAAGAACATATACTGAATAAAATATAAGATATACACTACCGTTTAAAAGTTTGGAATAATTATGATTTTTAATGTTTTTGTCTCTTTAATGTAAAGTCTCTTTTGCTCACCAAGGCTGTAATTATTTGATCAAATATGCAGTAAAAACAGCAATATTATGAAATATAATTATTACAATTTAAAAGAACTTTTATATTTTCATAAATTTTCAAATGTAATTTATTCTTGTGATGTCAAAGCTGAATTTTCAGCATCATTACTGCAGTCTTCAGAAATCATTCTAATATGCTGATTTGCTGCTCAAGAAAAAAATTCTGATAATCTTTAATATTGAAAATAGCTGTGCTGCAGGAAACCTTAATACACTAATAATCAAAAGTTATTTTCTTTTTTTAAGAAACTATCAGCAAGGATGCATTCAATTGATCAAAAGTGACAACAAAGGCATTTATAATGTTACAAAAGATTTTAATATTCTCCTCTGTTCTTCTGAACTCCAGCATTGAACTCCGTGAACTCTACAAGTAGCAGACGAGTGAATTGGAGATCACATTATAGATCCATTAAAGCTTATTACATACGAAGTATCACAGCGGCTTGTTCTGAAAAGTCATCTGAAACTTTGCACGCTGCCTCGCCGAACAATCATTTGTTGAAACTGGAGGACGAAAGTGATGATATTCGAGCGAACGAGCTAGAGAATAAAAAACGAGGGATGTCACGGGGTTAAAAGGATAATGATTCAGGCTGTTGAAAAAGGATTTGCTGAGTGTCAGAACGATGTGGTTTCGCTTGTTTTGGATGTCGTGCTGAGATCAGAGTTCTCCTCGTCAGGCGAGATGGAGAGGGCTTTCAAACAGCAGGAGAATAATAACTCAGACAGCAGCCAATGTCACATTCTGTTATTGAAACGAATACAAGATACTTTTAATACCTCAAGGAATAAAAGAGTGTAAAAGCAGTGTTTGAGAGTGTAAGAGTAGGTTCCTTGTAACCTGGAGTGGTTTTTCTTTCCAAAGAAGATCTAGGTATGGCCCCGTAACCCACATCAACACCTTAAGACGCTTTGCAAGCCTGTCACGTATACAGCAGGCGAGAGGAACAGGGGGCAATAGAGTAAATGTTTCCCATGGTTCATTTGCAACAAATAAAGCTCTTTTTCTAGCCTCAAAAACACTTCTCGACAGCTAAAAGGAAATCCACCAATTTTTCAAAATGTCCTCAGTATGTTGGACGTAGACAAGGCCACTTTGTATAATCACAGGCACCTCACTAATCACTGGTCATTCAACGACAGCTTTGAAAAAAAAACGAGAGTAAAAGAAAAGAAATATAACTCATGAGATATGAAAGATGTGTCACATTAACTGAGCTTTTTTTTAACCGGCCTTTTTACTCTAAAACAGAAAGAAATTCATTTTATACAGGCAATAAATAAAGTCTGTCGCCAGAGGAGGTGATAGTGTGTAGAGCATTATGGGTAATTTATTTTGTTTAATTCTTAATTCTCAATAACTTCACTGCCCTCAATACATAGCTGTATACGTCTGTTTATATGTTTGTATAAATATAAAAACATAATATAAACATATCAACATGTAAGACTTTTCAGAGAAAATATATTTTATAGTTTATATTAGTATGTATATTTAGTCTTTACATTTGCCAATATATATTAGATATTTAATATGTTAATATATATTAAATATATATTAGTTTATATATTTACTGAATTATTGGATGAAGTTTATTTAAACTTTTTGTTTCTTATTTCGTATTAGTTTTTATTTAAACAATAAATAAAAAGTTTTTTTTTTTAAACCAACAAAGTACCATCAAAGCCAGCATCGTCCACTTTGATATTCAGTTTATATATTTAATTACTGAATATGTATATAGCTTAATTTCAACTTTTTGTTCCTTATTTCAGGCATAAACAAACCATTACAAAGTCATACTATCAAAGCCAATACTGTCCATTTTGATAACAAAATGGAATTGGAGATTATGAAAATTGACAAAATGGAAATTATGATGACTTCTGGAGATTCAATGTTATTAATTGCTATAATTTCAAATAACATTCGATTAAAGCCTTAACTGATAACTGATAACTTTTAATAATAATAATAATAATAATAATAATAATAATAATAAGTACAAACATCTCACAAACCCATTATATAACTAATTTACTTAAAACATATGATTGACTTTCATGATCAATAAATTGTTACAGTAAATGAAACACTTTGGATGCATATATTTAGGAGTAACAGCAGCAGTACTGAAATACTGCCAGATCAATCCTCCCATCCCAAATTTAAGATAAATTCTTCGAAAACAAGCTGTTTTCTCTTAGAAAAATGAAGCAAATCTGTTATTTAAGGACGGTTAGATCTTTTTACTATAAAACAAGACTTGCTGCAGAAAAGAGTAGCTAATGTGTATATCTACTGATTTGAATCACATTTTGTGGTGGTTCTTGTCCAAAGTCTAAAACATGGAGATATTGTCCATGACAGCAATACTCGATCTCCTGCGGGATTGCAAATAAACTCACCAAAATTTGTTTAAGCTGTCATTGGCTCAGAGTTTAATTCAATCTTTGGTGACATGATTTGCATAGCTGGTCGTGGATGATCTTTCTGTTCCTTTCTCAGCTGTACTCAGCTCCCTCGTTCTGCCAAAACAGCTGCGTAATAAAGTCAATATCTCTGCATTTCCAAATTTCTCACGAGAGGCAAGAGTCAATTTGCCTTCACATCAAAAGTAGAGAGGAGCAGCTGCTCCCGTCTCACAGACTGCTTTGCCACATTTTTTATACGGTTATAATACAGTGCGATTTTTCAGTCAGTGGCCAGCAGCAGTGGTGGATTATGGGCCGTTTATGAGGTGATGACATTCACACCGAAGCCTCGTTCAAACTGACCTAGATTTTATTGTTGGAGGTCGCCAAATGTCTGTATTATTTGTGGCTAATAAGTTGTTACTGCCACTGGATGATCTAATGTTGGACATAGCTTTTGTACAATACTAAATACGATTTGGTTAAAACAAATCATATTTGAGCCTTACTGACGTGGCCGTGAGGGTTCATATGAAAAAAAAAAAAAAAAAAGATGGTAAACAAAGCCCTGCGGTATGTTTTTAACGCAAACATCGAGCACTTGGTAAAAAGCTATGCAATGCTGATTGCACACTCATCGAAACAAGTACCAGCAAGGTTGTTTTTGTGTTTGTACTCTTCAGAGCTGAAAATCAGCGGGTGAGAACCTCAATGTTCTGCCCTATGAGGCTTTCAGTCTGTTTTTAAAGTTTGGCCTGTGATGAATGTCTCAGAGGTATATTGTATATCAAATCAGTTAAGGCTCATTCGGTTCAGAAGAGAAAGTCAGGGGGGAAAAAATGCAGAATGCCTCTGTAGGGTAAAGCACTGGAGGTCAAAGGGCAGCTCTGTGGTTCGGCTACACTATGATGAAGTAAAAATGGAGTTATCACCATAGAAACTGAATTGGCAGATGGGATGAGTGGAAATATTTGTTCAAACTGTTGTCATTCAGCTACCGATATTGAAACAGCTTTGTGTCAGCTCTAGCAAAATATTAAATAACATTTGACAGGTTTGGAATATGATTAGTAAGTGCTACTTTTAGAAATGTTTATTTCGAATGAACTTAAAAGGATAGTTCACCCAAAACCTAAATTCTGTTATCATTTACTCACCCTCGTTCCAAAACCTGTATGACTTACTTTCGTTCTGAGGAACACAAAAGAATTTATTCTGAAGAATTTTTAGTTTTGGTTCATTTAATGAAAGTCAATAGGGTCCAAAAAATACTGGGCTACTTTGAATTTAATCATATGGACGTATCTTAAAAGAAATGTGTTCCTCAGAAGAACGTCTAACAGATGTAGAATGAAATGAAGACAAGTACATGACAGAAGTGAGATTTTAGGTGAACACTGACATTCTTGATGATCAAATATGCACACAAATGTTTCTACCAAAATATTAAATAACATTTGAAGGGGCTGAAATAGGATTACTAAGGACTTCTTTTAGAAATATTGGTAACACTTCAGTATAGGGACCAATTCTCACTATTAACTTATGCTTATTAGCATGCCTATTATTAACATATTGGCTGTTTATTAGTATTTATAAAGCACATATTCTACATCCTAAATCCTGCCCAATACCTAAACTTAATAACTACCTTACTAACTATTAATAAGCAGCAAATTAGGAGTTTATTGAGGCAAAAGTTGTAGTTAATGGTTTGTTAATAGCGAGAATTGGACCTTAAATTAAAGTGTGATGAAATATTCAAAACAAACCTAAGAGACATCTTTTATTTCTTTCTTTCTGAGGAACACAAAAGAAGTTATTTTGAAGACTTTTTCAGTTGTTTGGTTCATATAATGCAAGTCAGTGGGGTCCAAAATGACAATGGACCCCTTTGACTTTAATCATACACTGTAAAAAGTGATAAGTTGACTTAACTTAAAAAAAAATGAGGAAACCCCTCGCCTTAAAATTTTTAAGTAAATAACAATTAAAAAAAAAAAAAAAAAAAGTTAAGTGAACTTGATAATTCACAACTTTTTTTTTTTTAATTATTATTTACTTAATTTTAAGGCAACGGGTTTCCTCATCATGGTAAAAAGTGATAAGTTGACTTAACTTAAAAAATTTGAGGAAACCTGTTGCCTTAAAATTTTAAAGTAAATAATAATTTAAAAAAAAAAAAAAGTTAAGTGAACTTGACAATTCACTTAACTTTTTTTTTTTAAATTATCATTTACTTAATAAATTTAAGGCAACAGGTTTCCTCAAATTTTTTAAGTTAAGTCAACTTATCACTTTTTACAGTGTATGGACATACAGTATCTTTAAAAAAAATAAAAATGTGTGTGTGTGTGTTCCTCAGAAGAAAATCTAACAGGTTTATAGTGGCATGAAGGCAAGCACATAATGACAGATTTTTATGTGAACTGACAGTTTTGATGATCATATATATATATATATATATATATATACACCAAAATAAATTTAGCTCACTATCTTTCCCCATCCGTCTCCTTTGTTGTTGCCATTCTTGTAGGGGCCTGTAATAGATTAACTGTAAAAGCGAATAAAACTTGTGAGAACATTTATTGATTGTGAGGTCACTTCCTCAACCATGCCAATACTGCGGTTTGACTAAGTGGCTGAAATTATATCAGCATTCTGAACTCTAACCTCAAGGCTTTACAGTTAAACTGTGTAAATTAGATGGACAACAGGCACATTACAATGCTGCTGGATCTACAGGACCTTCGGTTCATATAACTGTTTGGTACAGCTGGCATTGGAGCATGAAATCAACCTTGGAAGTGCTCCATTTTGCTGAATGATGGGACAGAACTACATCCATGGAAGCACATAATCGGAATAAGACATCTTATTACTCAAAATGACTGCACAAACATTTATGTACACATTTAATGACATCAAATTTCCTTGACAAAAGAGATGGATGTGTCTGTGACAAAAAGCAAACAAACGGGCTGGGTTGCCACGAACTTAGCTGATGGAAGAGATGATTGGGCTGAACTAGGGCCAACTCGCTGAGATTGGATCATGTAGGGTTTTTTTGGAGAAGGCCGTCTCTGGTTGGAATGCTCAAGAAAAATGTCACCCGGTCCTGTCAAGACTTAGTTCCCAGTGTAGCACTCGCTTCCTTGATATTTGTTGAAAGCCTTTTCCTCCAATACTGGACAATGTCTCTCGTCAATGCTTGTCAGCAAACACAGGCGTTTTTCTCACGAGAAACCAAACGGTGAAAAAATTATAAATGGAGGTTGTTGTTTCTTTCACTTGTATGTAGCATCTATAAGAAGAAAGGCCTTCTGGACATCCAAAGGCAGATTTGATAAATGGGCTAAAGCTAAACAGGATACTGATATTCCACCCACAGTACAAGCTAAACCTTTCGATTTATCCTGATATAAATCATGCTTTCCACTCCTGGTTTACATTTTATTAGAATGGCAACCTCACTTTCCCTCAAGCAGTGTGTGTGACAGGTATTGTGCTAAATAAATGGCTGTGATTCATCTAAAATGGATACACTATGGCCAGAGAGGGCTAAGTGCAGTAAATCAAGGTGGAACTCAATGGAGAGCAAGATATGAGAGCGTACATGTGACTGCGTTATGTTTTATAAACTCTATTTGTTTTTATAGGTGTGGTCAGAGGGACTATTTTTAGTATGTTTTCATTTTTAGTATGAACATAACCGTTGGAACATTATGACTCTTTGCATGTTACCATGCTGGATTGGAAAAACAAGGTTTTGTAGATTTCAAATCATGCTGTAACATTTTGTTTGATACTGTATGAGTGACTTTAAATCAAAAGGAAATACTTTCAGGCCTTGTTCAGACAGGCAGAAAAAAAAATGTATGCCTATCCAACTCAGATCTGTGTCTTTAATTATTCAGACCAGGAAAAAAAAAAAAAAAAAAAAAAAAAATCACATTTAATGTGTTTTCGCAAGAAACTTCGTAGGTGGTTTTAAAACGGATTAAAATCAGATTCAAGTTTTGCGTTTCAGTCTAGCAATCAGATTGGATTTCATGTGGTATTTTTGTCATTCATTGACCAACAGGTTGTTTCATCACATTCCCACCAGTCACTCATGTAGCATATTAAATTTCATCTGAAATCAAATAAAGATTTGTGTCATAATATAATTTAATGAATTATGTATCATGAACGGACGATAACAACCCTGGATGGATAGATGAATGAACATTTTGTAACAGTTTACAACAAGGTTCCATTTGTTTTACATTAACATGAACTAACAATAAAAAATACTTCTAAAGCATTTATTAATCTTAGTTACAGTACATTTCAACATTTACTAACACATTATTGAAACCAACATTGCATCCTGTTAACATTATTTAATGGACCTGCGCTAAAGTAAACAGCGAACCGTTGTATTTTTATTGACGAGCATTAACAAATCTGAATAAATACTGTAACAAATGGATTGCTCATTGTAAGTTAATACATTAAAGTTAACTAATTGGACCTTACTGTAAAGTATTATTGTAACTAAGTGCAATATTAAATTACACACTAGAGTTAAAATTCACTGTAAAAAGTATTTTACATGTGTTTTAATATGTTAGTCAGCACATTAAAATAAGTACTTCTTTAAATCATTTGACATTATTACAAAGTGTACTTTTTAAGTTAACGTAGTTAATCCGTATAGGTGTTAATTAGTTTTATTAACATTAAGTACACAATTCAATGCACATTCAATACAATTAGGCACGCTTTTTCACAAGGGGAACCATGAACCTTATATAAAACGACAGTTCAAAAAGTGGAAAACCTGCAGGAAGATGATGAAGTTGATGATGATGTGGCTGTCTGAAGAACATTACCTTTTAATCAAATGTGCAATGGAAATGAAACTCCAGCTAAGACTCTGCGGCCTTCTTTTCATTGTCCTCACATGGATATAGATGGCGGCAGACAAAAAGAAGCTGCACATTCTGTCAGCTCATCAGAAAGCAAAGGTTAAAAATACCCCTTGTTCCTATGATTCGTTATGATCTAATCAGAAATGAATCCATAACAGCAGCAGAGAGCTGAATGTGATGAATGATTGGGGTGCCACCATGAAACAATTCCGACAAGTGGACACAGCCAGTGGGATATAATAATAGTGTGGATATGAATATTGAAATGGAAAAACATGCAGTCATGACATACATTCGATGATTAACTGGAATAATTACACGGGGAATAGTACACCCCCAATTTGAAATTATAACATAACAGACCCCTTTGACCCCTACAGTGTCAGGTAACTCACAAAAAAAGTCTGTTTTAATGAATAGCTTTGTAAGAAAAACAGCAGTGGAAGCATGACAGGAGCGAACGGCTCGAGCGGAGTTAGCGAGATCACAAAACGAAGAAATTCAAAACGGGTTCCAGGTGGCCTTTCTGGGCATGGCAGCAAGGCCAGATGTGATTAAAATATTTTCAGGTCATCAATCATTGAAGTTGACCATGTTTTACATCTGACATTTCACTGGACCCGTTTCCCAAATAAAGCGGTGTCCAATATAGTGGCCAACATAACCATCTACCTTTACTCTGAAAAAGACATTTTAAACTAAATACACAGTATTTGAAAAGATGGGAAAATATTCCCATTTTTCACACTTAACAGCACCGGCCAAACTCGAAACAGAAGCAAGGCTGCGCTGCCACTGACCTCCACTGCTAGGGGTGAAGTGGGCTTCCGTCTGATGAGGCTAACGGCGGCCAAGGACGGGGCTGTGCAATGTTTAATATAGCAAAATGGACAATGAATCATAGAGATTATTCCATTTTGGAAATTGCAATGGAACATTAGCTTTGGCTGAATGTCGATGCAAACACCAATGAATAGAAATCAAATAGAAAACAATTATTTTAAATAGTAATAATATTTTGCAATGTTACTGTTTTTTTCCTGTATTTTATCATCAAATAAATGCAGCCTTAGTGAGAATAAGAGACTTCTTTCAAAAACATTTGAAAATTCTCTTTCAAAAACACTAAACCTAACCTGGAAACCAATAGGAAATCCAATACTCATGACCTTGTACTGAAAAATGAACAGAAACTGCAATGCAGCTACTGTACCTTTCAATTAAAAGAGCTAATTGTCACGCCTTACTCCAGACAAAATATCTTATACTGTGTTATTCTGGCTGTTTATTAAACCTAGAACCTTTAAATGTGTCCGGTCATCTTATATTCCATCATGCTGCCCCCCTGAGGAGCGGTGGGCTGGGCAATCTCAGAACATTTCTCATTTTGTTTTTTCCTCTTCCCTCAGATAGCACATAAATGCTTGGTATTGTTTATGTGTTCCTGTGGAGACATGTACAGTAGCTGAGATAGGATCAGAATCTCAGGCATTTAAAGCAAAAGAAAATAGTGGAGAAGAAGAGGTAGGGCTCTCAGCAGTGTGACGAGGTTAAGGAAAGGCCGCTATGATGCTTAACTGAGAATATAATTGTCACTCGGCTAGTCAGTCTTTATTAGAGAAACACTGACAGTGGAATGAGATTGTGGCACATCATAGACTGGTCTAAAACTTGCTTTGGTTGTGTAAGAGATATATGTGCTATAACTGCTGAATCCACAGATCTAAATGTCAAGTCAATTCTAATTAACAGAATGTCTACCATCTGCTACAGATTATCCAACAACCTGAAGCTTCATGCACATATTTTTATGAGGGGGCACCAGTTTGCACTCCTAACTCATTTGCTGCCCTATAGGCAAGATGAGACATGACCAAAGGAGAGAGACACAGCATTCAAATTCTGACATGATATACTACCTTTTAAAAGTTTGGGGTCAGTAGGACTTTTTGATGTTTTTGAAAGAAGTCTTCTATGCACATTTATTTGATCAAAAATACACTACAAACAGTAGTATTGTGAAATATTATTACAATTTAAAATAACTGTTTTCTATTTTAAAATGTAAATTATTTCTCTAATGCAAAGCTGAATTTTCAGCAAAATTACTCTAGTCTTCAGTGTCACATGATCCTTCAGAAACCATTCTAATATTACTGATTTACTGCTCAAGAAATATTTCTGATTATTATCAATGATGAAAACAGTTGTACTGCTATATATTTTTGTGGAAACTGTAATACGTTGTTTCCAAGATTCTTTGACAAATAAAAAGAGCAGAATCCATTTGAAATAAATACGTAGAAATCTTTCCTGTCAATTTTGATGAATTTAATGTGCCCTTGCTAAAGAAAAGTTTCATTAAAAAAAAAAAAAACACACCTATCCTAAATTTGTATACAGTATATGTAAATTTGACATACCAGAATATTAGTGTGCAACAGCGTTTTATATTTATCCGTTTTATGTTAAAAGCCTGTTTAACTTCATTTTCAAAGGCAAATATCTGTGTCCTTTCTGTTTAAATGGAAAGAATCTGCCATATCCAACATATTTTTAAGCTAAGAGACCATGGATTTGGTAACTGGCCTGCGACAAGGGAAAGGAGCAGTACTAGTCCATCCAAACAGTATCTGACAAGTTAATGCCTTTTACAAGCCAGTGACTGTCAGACCAAGATTTGGATTTAGACATGCAGCCAGTGTTTTTGGTAATGTTTCCATTCATACTGGCTTTATTGGTGTGCACAGCTTTGACCACTTAAATAAATGTAATATCAGACGGCTACTTCTGAATTTCCAAACGTGGCAAGTTTTGTAACCCTTAAAGATAAAGCAAGTTTTTCTGCATCAAATAAATAGATCAATAATAACTTTTTTCAAACATTTTCCCAGTCTTGGTTTATGATCTAACGTTGCTACAGTGGTGGCCAAAATGATTAGAACACTAGTATTTTCACCAGCTAAAAATTGGTTTTAAGTCAGTTATTTCTATCTTTTGCTGTAGTGTGTCAGTAGGAAATATCAGTTTACATTTCCAAATGTTCATTTTGCCATTAATTGTAATAATCCAGTGGGATTTTTGTTTGCACAAGGAGTCTGACAACAGCCAGTGCTCCACACAGAGATCTGATCTCATCATCATCCAGTCTGAAGAAACAGAACAAACTGAGACAGACTAAATCCAGAAGAACTGTTGCAACGTCTCCAAGATACTTCAAGAGACCTACCTGCAAAGCTACAGTAGCCTACTGTTAAAAGATTTAGGCACTTGTGTAAAAATAAGGATGCTAAATAAAGGATGCTGTCAAAAATAGAGTTTCTTTATCAATTAACTTCTATTAACTAAATGAAATCAACATTTGGTGTGACCATCCTTTGTGTTTAAAGCAGCTTTTGCCCTAGGTGCACTTGCACATAGTTTTTCAGGTAGCTTTGCAGGTAGGTTTCTTGGAGCATCTTGGAGATGTTGCCACAGTTCTTCTGGATTTAGTCTGTCTCAGTTTGTTGTGTTTCTTCATGTCATTCCAGACAGACTGGATCAGATCTCTGTGTGGAGCACTGGCTGTTGTCAGACTCCTTGTGCAAACAAAAATCTCACTGGATTATTACAATTAATGGCAATGGTCTCCATTGATTTCCTTAGTATTTTTCCCTACTATGAAAGTCAAAGGGGACCAGCAACATTCTTTAAAATATCTTCTTTTGTGTTCAACTTGAGGGTGAGTAAATGATGAAACAATTCTCATTTTTGGGGTAGACCATCTCTTTTAGCTGAGAAAATAGAAAGTAGTGTAGTAAACATTGAAAAAAAATATCTTTCTGTTTTTGTTTTTTTTCTCCAGCTGTAACATACAGGGGCAGGATGGCTGAAAGTCTCTAGCATGGCTGAAAGAAACGGACACTGAGGAAGAAGCAGGCAAAAGGACTGACCTACGTCACAGTTGGCTGGACTTCCCCAGCAGAGACAACAAGGGCCCAGCAAAACATCCATGAAGCCATCAGGGGAGCCTGCTCCAAAAATGAGAGACAAAAGAGTGCACAGATATAACCACAGAGAGACAAGCGCTGAGAGAAATTACTCACAAACAGCCCGTCTATGGAGAGAACGACTGAACTGGTACTGCTCGTGGAGGAGTGTAGTACGGAGCGATCCGAAACTGCTTACGTTCTATCAAGCCGCAGAGTTCTGGCGCGATCCACTTCAGCCCGGTTTGGTCCGGTTTGTTTGGCAAAAAAGAATCAGACCTGTAGGTCCTCCAACATGTGTTTCAGTGCTATGTTCTGAGAATGGACTTCTTCAAATACACAGACACAATAACTCTGAATAGACTCTTTAAGCACAGTGTGTTTTTTTTAAATATAAAAAGTTTAGATTTTGTACAATATCCTATACTAAATTATTATTATTTATTCTACTCCCCCACATTTTAGCTGTGAATGTGTAAAATGCTTGCAACATTAATATATCCGTGTTGTACTTCAGCAGTCCACTGATTTTTTTTTTTTCCAGTCCAGCCAACTCAATATAAGCTACAAGATTTGCCGCTCTAAAACCCATCTCCCCTCCTGAGAATGTTGAGAGCGCGTGGATGGCTTCACCAATTTGAATGGGAGCGTTCGAATTTGGTTGCTGTGCAATTGAGTGTAAATTGTGTAAAATTGAAAACAGACAATGAGAGGAAGGCCAATTCTTCTCTCACTCAAAAAAAAGGGATGCACTGATATTAAAATTTTGGTCGATACTAATAAACCAATAATTATTTTCATGGTACAGCCGATGACCAATGAATAGCTGATGTTGAAATTCTACCCTATTTAGTTTTAATAAATAAATTTGCTAAATATTACAATTATTAATTATCATCTCTCAATAAAAAACAAAGATTATTTTACAATTAACACTACAGTGATTATGTAATCTTGAAGATGAACTTTAAGCATTAGATGATGCAAAGGTAATCATGTATACACAATTACACTAAAAAAAAAAATAGTGTAGAAACAATTTTCACTTGCTAGAAAATTTCACAGTTAATTATAAAGAAACGGCAAGTAACATATTGAAATAAACATGAAAGTAGAAAAAACTGAAAAATGTAAAACATACTCTAGTAATTGTTTAATTTCGAAATATTGTTTTTTATAGTGTATATATCTAATATTGAGTGGTACCAATAAATAAAGAAAAATATCTAATATTATCTAATAGCCTATATACTGTATCATGCATCCCTACTCAAAAATCATGTTTTATTTCATTTATCTGTTTTGCTGGCTCTTGCTCAATGCTGCTATTCCCCCCCCCCCCAGTTTCTTGTAAATTTAACAAAAAAAAACAAAACAAACAAACAAAAAAAACCCAGTACACTCCTCCAACCATTGCAATGTACAGGACTCTATGCACAATGTTGCTTTTATTATAGGCCTACAACATAAGAAAGCACCTGAACCTCATATTCTAGAATATATTTTTGACATAGATGGCCGAGAGGGAACACGTTCACCAATTTGTTGTATAATATGACTTCCTATGCTTAATGTGATACTTGCCAAAAAATGTAGTTTTGGAATTTTTCCTGTTTGCACTGATCACAATGCCATCTCATACCAAGCCGAAACAGACCACTTCCTCTTTCACTGAATTTCCTCTGTAACGGCTTGAATTACAGTCTATCGAAACGCTTTTCTAGCAAGGATTGGACAGTTGTGGCAACTTTAGCACTATCGACAATGAAGTTCGGATGTTATGTTAACAGGACAAATGAGAAGAGGATTTTAGGTACATTTGTTTTTTTCAGGTTTTTGATCAGGTACAGTGGTAGACATAAATGTATTATTTAAGTGAGAATGCAAAGGGAAACCAAAAGTGAAATGAATACTGATCGATATTAAATACATTTTAAGCAATCAAAACTTTAAGAAAACTACCTTTCAAACTCTGTAAATAAAACCCTCCTAAATGTAATTATATGTATGTGGGGCAAAAGAATGTTTGAGCTGACAGAAATGCTCAAAATTACAAAACAAAATAAAAAATTCAAAGATATTACATTCTTTATGTGGGTCTCAGAATGTTCTTCACTGATTTAGATTTAGAATAGTTATTTAAATGTGCACTTAGTAGTTTCTCCCTCTTTCAAAACATATCACAAAGAAATAAATCACTTTTAAAATTTCTTTCAAGTTATGTGCACTCACATGAATACTCCAGTCATCCCTAGTGAAAAAGTAGTACACTTAATTGTACTGAATGTGCACTTGTAGTGTACTTCAAATCTTAAAAAGTGCACTAAAACTTTTTCTACATTCAGTTAAGTGTCCAAATACATTACGTTCAGTTCACACTTACAGTATATTACAAGTACATTCCATACTTGTTTTAAAAGTATGCTAAAGTGTACTTCTTTTTCACAGGGGATATCAGTAGCCTAATAAAAGCAGTTGTATTTTACATGTAGTGGGACGTCACATGTTAAGATCACAAAACCATCCAACTCTACTCTGTCAAATCCAATCGGTAATTTACGCTATTGTGCATCCACACCACTAGATGTCAGTATAAGTCTATATACTCAGTGCAAAATAAACAAATAATGACTGAGTGCATCATACATCAAATTATTTACAGCTCACCAAACAGATATAGAGTATGCCTGCATGAGTATTTGTTTACCAGCTCATTTGGTGAATGCAACAAACCAGGATGTAACAACACCCTTATCTCTCCAGCTCTACTGGATGGAAACAATTAAAGGAGAACTCTCATTCACAGTACAAGATGAGCTAACAACCAAAACATGTGGACACAGAGCAAAGCATAACAATAACCTTGAAGCATTTACACAAGGAAAAACGTCAAAACTGGCATTTAGACTGGCACCGGGTATTTGACGAAACTTCAGCACAAGCACTGTACCTCCTCTCGGTCAATGACCTGCACTAAGTACTGAAAAAATAAAAATCATTTCAGCAGATACTGATCTCCAAACCTCCCATGCCACTCAAAGCCATAATAAACAGCATCATGTCAGGAGGGAAGATGAGTTTTCCTAAAGAGGTATATCAGATCATGGCTGAAGAGGGACGAAGCGGCTCAAAATCTCTAAAACAAATAAATGGTGAAATGAAGGGGATTCAAGATTCAACCAAAGCGTATCAATGCGCACAACCAAACTGTTACAGATGTGCTTAAACTAAATGAAAATACAGAACTATCAAAATGCTAATAAAGGTTTCAATGTAGCATTAAAATATTTGTTCAATGTATTAAAAAAAAGGTAATTTGAGTGCTTCTTCATAATAACCATAATTTCAAAAGTTGAGTTTTAAAAAGTCACTATAAAAAAAAAATCATTTTCATTTTTTTTAATATAAAAATTTAGATGGTGTAGGAAATAATAAGAAGAAGATGAAGAAGACGACAAACTAGTAATGTAGCAGTAATGAAGCTCATTTTTATGTATTTTTAACACACACACACACACATACACATATATATATATATATATATATATATATATATATATATTAGATGGTGCACGGAATTATGTATAATAATAATAATAATAATAATAATAATAATAATAGCTTAAATATTACCTAAACATTTTTGTATAATTTTTAAATGTAACAAATTTAGATGGTGTAGGGAATTATATGCCATCCTTTCTATTCATGGACTTAACCCAGTTTAAACATCTAAATTATAAAATACCTTAATATTTCACTTCATTGACTTAAAATAGTATCAACCCAAACAACTCCATTACACAAGAGTATCTAAGCAACTTAATTCCTATTTCCTCCATAATCCTAAATAATGCAGTGTTCATTTATGCGTTTCTGTGTTCCTCAAATAAACTGCAGGTCTGGGCAGGGTGCCGATGCCAAGATAACAGAGGCACCGGAGATAACGAGGGTAACACGAGCGTGGAGTGAGCGGGTTGCTCTTTTGAGACGTACTAAAAAGAGAATGTGGAGAATTCCTCATAAAAGAAGAGGTAAAAATGTCAGAGCAGGACAGATCGGTCAGGCATCTGATAAGCAGCTCAGCCAACAGTCTGACTCACCCGCCAAAACAATGTTACAAGAATTTCACCCTGCAACAACAGTGAGGCACATGTGAAAATCACAAGACAATAAAAATCCTAACAAGTTAACTAAAGGTCAGAAGTTTTTTTTTGTTTTGTTTTTTACCCCCTTCAGTGATACACAAGTGGTCTCACAGATCAGATAGCGAAAATATAAAAACCTGATGACAAATCCATCCACACATTTTTCTAAAGAGACACACTACCGTTCAAAAGTTTGAGGTAAGATTTTTTTTTATATACTGTTATTTAGCAAGTATGAATTAAATTTAGCGAAAATGACAGAACAAAAAATTCTAATATAACAAAAGATTTCTATTTCAAATGAATGCTGCCATTTTAAACTTGCTCTTCATCAAAGAATCCTGAAGAAAATGTATCATGGTTTCCAAGAAAAAAAAACAGCATAACAGTTTTCTACATAAGAAAAGCATCAGATTAGCGAAGGATCATTTGACACTGAAGTCTGCAGTAATGATGCTGAAAATTCAGCTTTGTCTCACATGAATAATTACACTTATATTTATGCATGTACATGCAACTGTTGTTAATAATAATATAACATTTGAATGATATGCTTACTTTCTCTATTTTATCCGATTTGTTTGTTTTAGGCAAAATGTTAAAGCTTTCGGCTAAACATTTTCAATAAATACGAGAACATTTTGAAAAACAGAAAGTGTATAAACACAAAGCACATACCTGCCACTCCATTAATTCATCCATAAAATACCGGAACGATAAAAGCGTCAGACTTCTTCATAAAATAAAGAAATAAAATAAATAAAAATAATAAATAAATAAAAAGTTTAAAAACTGCATATAACAATAAAAAGTTACAAATAAAATTAAACGCAAACTAACTTAAGTTATTTAAAAATGAAGTATTTTAAAATGCTGCAGGATGAACTTTCCTCAGGCAACAAATTTGACCAGAAGTCCTGGCGCGCCCTCTAGTGTCTGATGAAGCACAGCACAGTCAGGCAAAAACACCTGAAGTTCATCATCAACCGATTCAATTTATCAGTGATCTGAGTGTAGTGTTTTTCCTCGGTGTTTACAGGTGTGCGTCAATGTGAATGGCACTGTTTATATTAAAACAAAATAGCTGTTCAGTCCTTGCTGCAGGTGTTTGATGTACTGACCTTGACTGCACCTTGTTGATTATTTTAATCAGGAAACGGAATATCAAACGCCCCTTGTAAACAAACATTTACAAGTGGGGCCGATCTGACTCGTTTAGGTGAAGAAAAGGTGCAGAAAGCCGTTTCACCTCAACAGCGTTCGTGCTCTCTGAAATGACAAGCTGCTTTATCGAAAATGACTCTGTAGCTTCAATCAGTCTGTCTGAATTATCCAGCTCATCATCTGTGTCTGACAGAGCATGTGTTCACTGGGGTAAGGTCATTTCTCTCCTGTACAACGAGCCTTTTCAATTGTCTGAATTGTTTTAGTTGTTTTTACTTGCTCTTTCTTTCCTGAAAGGTTGTGTGCTCAGTAGTTCTGAGACCACAGCTGTCTTTCAAGCTGAAAATGACCTTCTGGAGAACCAGTTTTTCATCAAAACGGTAACCTAGATTTGGGCCTTCATAGTCCACCTCAGGATGGAAAATGTCAATGTTTACTCACCTTCATGTCGTTACAAACTCGTATGACTTTTTGTTCCGTGGCGTAGGCCTATGTAAGTCAGCTTTCCCTCCAGTGACTTGTGACTGGCTCATTCGTTTAATGATTTGAACTCGAGTACCGGATTTGT
The DNA here is from genome assembly GCA_021397915.2 of Tor tambroides. Classification (NCBI taxonomy): domain Eukaryota; kingdom Metazoa; phylum Chordata; class Actinopteri; order Cypriniformes; family Cyprinidae; genus Tor; species Tor tambroides. The sequence goes on from JAFVLL020023585.1 coordinate 21,215, forward strand.
GAACGAAGCATCGCGTCATCCAATTCACTGAATCATTCTTCTCCGTCAATTCTTTTCATTCATGAATCGAACATTGCTCATCAGCATGCAAAGGCATATGGAATGCCAAATGTGCCATAATTATAAATAAATGTACAAAGAAAAGTAAAAAAGCAAAAATAATTATTTATAATTGTATTTCCTTATGTATTTTCATTTTTTTTCCCCACATTTTCTTTTATTTATACATTTTATTTCCACATTTATTTCTACATTTTATTTATTTTCACATTTATTTATTTCTACGTTTCTTTGTCTGTAGGGTAATTAGGAGGGCGTGTTTTATGTCAGGAAAAGCAATCGAGCCAGAGTAGTCGAGAGGTAAGCTTTGAGGCCACAGTGACACCTTGTGGTGCCCAAATGAAGTACAAGAAGTGTAGCCTACATGACGCGCCTGTTGATAGTGTGGGATGAATGACTTAGATGGGGTCGATATGGCCAAAATCTTATCACGGGTTATTATTTCAGTTTCACAATGGGGGGGTGTTTCGGCTTGGAATCGTGCAATCTGTGATCGCTTGCATTTGCTGAAGCTCGCGAAAGCGTGCAATCGCTCTCTTATGAGCGCTGTTTTTTTTTTTTTTTTAAGTTTCACTTTCAACGCATACAACGCATGTTTCCAAGATTCGGGATAGAAGGAAGTTACTGTAGAAGATTTGTTGCCTAGCGCCACTTCCTGTGTGGACAGTCATGCATCAACTGATTATAATGGGTTCTCTTGGTGTAGACACAACTTTAGATACGGATTAATCACACGTCTTAGGTTGGAAATATCCAGAATTAGGTCAAACAATAGGTGTCCATGGGAATGGAGCTAGTGAAACACACATGCCATGCATTGAACATACAAGCATCATGCTCATCCAAACAACGCCTGTCGTGTGCCCTCGGCTTTTTCAGCTAACTGCATTTTTTTTAATGTAACCAAAAACAACATTGACAGCATCAGAAACAAACCCTTAAACTGATGTCCAGGGGCTTTTTTTTTTTTTTTTTTTTTTTAAACCGTATTAATGTATGCATCAGGAATATGGAATGCCACGTTCTGTATGCATCAGGAATATGGAATGCCACGTTCTTAATTCCAATCGATAAATTCAGTTAAAAAAAATAAAGGGCTGTTACTAGTAAAAATCCAATCAATGTCAACAAAAGCCATCAGAGACATCATTACTGAATGCGTTTACACTGTAATTAGCCTACAAATGCATAAAATGTTATGATATTAATGTTTTAAATTTTGAAGGCAGAAATGTCATTCAATTAAAGGATACATTTAATATGAAACTAAAACAGACACTAGGTGGCGCCAAGTCACTGTCTTAACGAGTGAGTTCAATCCTGATTCCTTCAAATAGGTTACACTGATTACGAAAACACCACTTGTTGCCGCGGTTCAGCTGTGGATTTGTTTCTGTGATAATTATATGTAGGCCTAATGTGCCTATTTAAAAAAATAAATTAAAAAAAATCTTTTCATGACAAAATGATCAAAAAGATGGCAGGTAGGGGACATGTTCGGGGGAGCACGACTTATGTTGAGAGAAGGACATTTATTTCTCGTGGCCATTAATGCACGAACCTGCGTGACCATAGCAACCTCAGAAATGAATATTATTAATTCATTAATATTTTGTTTTGAATTTAAGAGTGCAGAATTAAGAATTATTATATTAACCCATACCGTGCAGGCCAATACATAGCCTAATATTCTTCCTTTCTTTATTATTATTATTATTAGTAGTAGTAGTAGTAGTAGTGTTAGTATTATCATCATCATCATTATCATAGCCTATAGCCTATCCAAAATAAAATTAAGGCAGCGGCTATTTGCACTGTGTAAATAGCATATTTTCTTAGCGATAGATGCCATTTACACTAAGTGAATGCTATAGGCAGTGTAGCTTAAATGTAAACCAACAGTAAGAATTTTAATTCGATTAAACCAGGGTTGGCCAAAGTCAGTCCTGGAAAGCCACAGTAACTTCAGCTCCATCCCTAATCAAACACACCTAACAAGCCAATCAAGATCTAGGGTTAAAGCCAGGTAGGTGAGTTTTTAATGTTGGAGCTAAACTCTGCAGGACTGTGGGCTCTCCAGGACCGGTTAAACGGTTTAAAAAGTCATTGGTTATTTTTAAGGAATAGCCTAAGTGATAACCATGTTGTGTGTGCATGAGACTTCAGCGCAATTTGAACTGTTTAACCGTGGAACAGCTTTTTCTTTCGTCTGGTTAACTAGGCCCCTAAGTGAAATATATTTTGTGTATTTATTCCTTTTGTATGTAGCCTATGAATTTATCCTGGGTTTTATTTTTTCCTTCAAAAAAGCGCAGATGCGTGATGTGATGTGTGAATCTTGTTCTTTTGTGTATCATATTTATGCATGTAGGCCTAAAACTAAAGTTTAAAAAAAAAAAAAAAAAAAAATTAATACAGACTCTTATCCATGGCTAATTTAATTCTAATTTATCATAATCTTATCGGCTAATGATTGGTTAACGAGCTTCGGTTACAGAGCAGGTATATAAAGCGCAGAGGAGAAAGAACTGAGACCAAGTGGGAAATAAAATAAATAGGCTAGCCTACAAAATGTAGGCTAATCCAAAATAATAGCCTACGTGAATGGATTTAAAAGACTTTGGGATGAGATTAATATTTTAGCTTAAATATTCTTTTAACATTTTGTTTTGAATTTAAGAAAGTGCAGAAATTAGGCTATATATTAGGCTACCTATAATAATAATATTATTATTATTATTATTATTATTAGCATATAACCTAATTACTAGGCTATCAAAAAATTAAATAAATGTATGGCCTAGGCCTAGCCTAGGTTAAATTCCTGTACAGAGAACCTGTAACATTCCTGTGATGAAAGAAAGAAATGATCACTGAATGGATTTAAACCGCTGGATGGATGGGAAAGATAGTAATGTTTTTCTAGGCATGTAACATCTTATTTTTAAATTTATTGATTATAACAAGGTTCATAAATGTTGTCTGTGGACTGCATATATCTACAACATATCACGCGCACAATGTACAGGTAGGTTAATATAATATTTTCTTAATTCTGCGCTTTATTAAATTCAAAACTTTTTTTATGTATTCGTAATATCAGTTTCTGAATATCCAAGGTTGCTATGGTCACGCAGGTTCGTGCATTAAATGCATGGCCACGAGAAATAAATGTCGTTCTCTCAACATAAGAAGTTGTGCTCTCCCGATCATGTCCCTTACCTGCCATCTTTTTGATCATTTTGTCATGAAAAGATTTTTTAAAAATAACACATTAGGCCTACATATAATTATCACAGAAACAAATCCACAGCTGAACTGCAGCAACAAGTGGTGTTTTCGTAATCAGTGTAACCTATTTGAAGGAGGATTGAACTCATTCGTTAAGACAGTGACTTGGCACCACCTAGTGTCTGTTTTAGTTTCATATTAAACGTATCATTTAATTGAATTATATTGACATATTTCTGCTTTCGAAATTTAAAACATTAATTTCATAACATTTTATGCATTTGTAGGCTAATTGTAGTGTAAATGCATTCAGTAATGATGTCTCTGATGGCTTTTGTTGACACTGATTGGATGTAGTAGCAGCCCTTTATTATTTTAACTGAATTTATCAATTGGAGTTAAGAACGTGGCATTCCGTATTCCTGATGAATACATTAATACGGCCCCTGGACATCAGTTTAAGGCAGGGCTGCCAACTTTTGAGTTTAACTTGGAGTGAGAATTCCCACAGCGGGTGGGGAGGGATATAATTTTTTAATACAAAAAATTAAAAATAAAACACTACTACTACTACTAATAATAATAATAAAACACCTGTCTGCAGAGTTTTGTCTGACATCTGGACATTGTCATACTGTGTTATCATAAAATCATGTAAAATAACTGTTGCAGTGCTGCAAAACTATTAACTTTTTACCAATGTACAGTGAAGATTTACTAGTCATTAGCTACTTTTATAAATAATTGCAACACGAAAATTCAAATATTTTTCTATTAACCTAGTCTGCATTGTTTGAACATCTGTTTTGAGAAATTAATTTTTCTCCCATTTGAAAATGAATCCCGCATTCATGAGGGATTTATGTCACTCCTGAAACTTTGCTGCTTGTATAGCGTATACGGCCATTAGCAGCATGAAAAACAAACAAACTTTCATTCAAATTATGAACGGATTATATTTAGCCTAGAAAGTGCACGAATACCCTTTTCTTTATAATGACTAAAAAGGTGTCACTTACGTCAGTTCATCGCGATCTCACAAAGTTCCTTTATAATCAATGAACCTCTTATTTACATCGTGTTACAGTGAGAGGATTCGCAAGCGTGCAGGAAAAAAAAAAATCCGCCGTTTAGAGGTGAGTGAACGCAATGGCAAACACAGGTGTTCAAGAAATCAACAGATATGTCTGTGATTGGCTACATTGCTCAGCGCTGCGAAAACACGTTGTAAATATAATCTTTTGGCGAACAAATACGCACTGGAGCATTAACCAAATCTGTTTCACCAATATCCTATACAGTTTTAACTGAGGGTGCTTTTTTTGACTGCGTGAGAAAATGGATGTGTGGCGTGAGAGCGTGACAAAAGTGTCAGTTGCGTGAGTCTCACGCTGAATGCGTGAGAGTTGGCAGCTCTGAAAGTTTAAGGGTTTGTTTCTGATGCTGTCAATGTTGTTTTTGGTTACATTAAAGGGGTCCTATTATGCTCTTTTACAAAGTCTTGATTTTGTTTTGGGGGTGTACTAGAACATGCTCTCATGCTTGGTGGTTCGAAAATCGCATTATTTTTTCCACATAATTTACATTATTGCAATACTTTTCTCCCCAGCCTGACACAAACGGCTCGATTAGTTCCGGGTTTGATGAAGGCCCGCCTTCCGAAAAACGAAATGTGTTGTGATTGGTTAGCTGTCCCAGTGCGTTGTGATTGGCGAACATCTTAGATGGTGTTTCAGTACTGTCCCGCCCGCCCCGTTTCGTCAATATTGCCATATCAATTCAGACCTCGAGAATATTGAACAAGAGGTTCGCACAGAACCTTTGCACGTACGGATATTGCAAGACATATTAAAGTGGTAATGTTGTTGTTTTTTATTTTGGCTAAATCACATTTTAGATAGGAAGTCAACAACAGCTTAAAAATAAATTGACTATGTACAGATAAGTGCAACGGTAATATCTATTGTTTATTGTTCGTTAATTCTAACATAACATGAATTGCACTGAAACTGTAATACAGTTTAATTTATTTATACCATAGTCCCACAGACTTACACTATTTGTGGCCGCGTATATATGCAAATTCATTCTCTGCCAGCGGGAAGCGCTGTTGGAGCGGGAGAGAGCGAGGTTTCCACGGTAACGCTGTACACAAAGCAGAGCTCCGCTCACAAACGCTGCTTTATCAGACATTATATGCAAGATGAAATGAAAATGACATTCAAAATTTTCTGAAAACAGTTGGTTTCCATCAGAAATACAGTGATATAAAAACACCCGCACTGGGTTTCGATTTTGAAATGTGCAGCGCTCAACCAAGCGTTCTCCCCACCCCCCCAACCATTCAAATTTCCGTAGGCGGGATTTACAATTTGTGATGTCACAAATACAGGAAAACAACTTTGTAGTCCAAACGAGCCGTTCGCTGTAGTTCTTGAAAAGAGATTTTTTTAAAAAAACGAAATATCTCCCTTTGGAGTGGGCTTTGAGATTTGTAACTTTGTAGATCGTTTTTTGCCCAAACATACACACCACACACTGACTAAAATTCAAAAAGTGAAAAAGCATAATAGGACCCCTTTAAAAAAATGGGCAAACGACAGGCGCTGTTTGGATGAGCATGATGCTTGTATGTTCAATGCATGGCATGTGTGTTTCACTAGCTCCATTCCCATGGACACCTATTGTTTGACCTAATTCTGGATATTTCCAGCCTAAGACATGTGATTAATCCGTATATAAAGCTGTGTCTACACCGAGAACCCATTATAATCAGTTGATGCGTGACTGTCCACACAGGAAGTGGCGCTAGGTGACAAATCTACAATAACCTTCTATTCTGAATCTTGGAAACATGCATTGTATGCGTTGAAAAGGAAACCTAAAAAAAAATTGCTTCAGATTGCACACTTTCGCGAGCTTCAGCAAGTGCGAGCGATCACAGATTGCACGGTTCCCAGCCGAAACAACCCCCCATGTGAAACTGAAATAATAACCCATGATATAAGATTTTGGCCATATCGCCTATCGTCCCAGACTATCAACAGAAGCGTCATGTAGGCTACACTTCTTGTACTTCGTTTGGGCACCACAAGGTGTCACTGTGGCCTCAAAGCTTACCCCTCGACTACTCTGGCTCGATTGCTTTTCCTGACGTAAAACACGCCCTCCTCATTACCCTAAAAAGAAATGTAGAAATAAATAAATATGAAAATAAATGTAGAAATAAATAAATATGAAAATAAATGTAGAAATAAATGTGGAAGTATATAAATGTGGAAATAAAGAAATACGTAAAACATAAATGTGAAAATAAATAAAAGCGGAAATGTATAAAAAAAATAAAAATAAATAAATGTGGAAAAAAAATGAAAAAAATACATAAGGAAATAATTATAAATTATTTATTTTTGCTTTTTTACTTTGTACATTTTATTTATTTCTAATTATGGCAGGTTGGCATTCCATAAAGGCAGCCATGTTTGTCGTATTTATTTGATTTGTATTTATTCATTTTATCTTATTTATTTTTCTTGAAATTTATTTAAAATCTTGAAATTTTCCAAAGCAATAATAAACTGTAATGTCTGGAGGGCCTGGAGCTACTTTACAGTCATTTATGAAACTTGTATGATGATTTTTGTCATTCAGCTGTCTCTCCAGTTAGCTGTTAATAGTTGTGACTGAATTGTTGATTTAATTATTAGAACTGGAGTATCGTTCGATTCATTGAATCAATCTTCTCAGTCAATTCTCTTCATTCATGAATCAAACATTGCTCATTAGCATGCACAGGCTGCTGTGTAGTGTAGATTTGTGTAGAAAACGTGTAGAAGTGATTAAAAACTGTAATGCATCGGAGTCTTTGTAGTCCTCTTTCACTCTTATAAAAGACTGGCCAGGATATTCTTGAAGTTCACTTTTTGTGTTTATGGGTTTATTTACATTTTGGCTCATGAGGGTGAGTAAATGACTTTTTTTAATGATTACAATTTTTGAATGGTCTATTAAAAAGTGTATGACTGATCCTGATAACCTACATCGACATCCGTAGTCTTCAACAGGTTTGTTATTACAGTGAAATGGCCTGATTTCTATTTTCACAGATATGTCTTAGTGAGGAGGCAGGAGACGAGATGCATATGGTGGCTGTGTGTGACGGTGTCGGAGCTTCCAAACCGCTGCCCATTGCCACCCTCCGCCACTGTATGCCAATGGTGAATTATTGTGGCTCATAGTTTGATTGAAAGACTTCAGAAACTGCTTATATAAGACTGAATATTTTGTCATATATGTTGCAGATCAGTTTTCCTGGTTTGGAGCTTATTCCCCCTGTCACCTTTAAACTTTGCTCGGGAAAAGGACCTGTGTTCATCTCTGCTCAGCATATAACATGTAAGAGCTTGCATTGGAATACTTATATTCTGTATATTTAGTTTTATGTGTTTTTTAGAGTTGGGCAAAACCCATTATTTTAGCTCCTTGTTAATTCACAAGTGTGAAACTGCAGGCTGCTGACTGGAAATTTCAATTGCAATGACTGCAGTTCAAAAATTATCATGGTTAAGGTCATTGCACACGGAGTCCGAAATTTTTGCACGTTGAAAAATAAATACGACTTCACATTGTGTCAATCACGTTTACACACTGCCTCCGAAACTTCCATCCATTATAAAATTCGGATCAGGTTCAATTTTCTGCTTCTTTTGCATTTGTAGCAAGCATTTTGTGAGGTGTTTGACAATTCAGAGCCACGATACAAGCGAACGCCAAAATCCAGAATGGCAAGTTGATCCACTTCGTCTCGCAGCACAAAGCACTGTAAAGGTCCTTGCATACTGAGTTCACAGAAATTGGTGGTGGTCTTTTTAATATGTGGCTCCAGTATCAATAGCAAGGCATCAAACTGAGCCACTGACATCTTGAAGTAAAGTTTGAATCGCCTGGGATAATCCCGCAGGAACTCTCCTTCCTCTCTATGCTATCTCAGGATTGGATGGACCCAATATTTCCTTTCTTTTTCCCTTTTTAAGAAGAGAGAGGACAACAAAATCATCCTCACTGCCTGAAGGCTATTATTTTGCAAAAATTTTTCGCAACAGATTAATATGCACTGGACTCCGTGTGCAAGGTTTCTGTGCGTGATCAATTTTTAGGATGACAAATATGAAAAAATTTAAAAATACAAAAAAAAAATACAAAACATTTAGGACTCAGTGTGCAAGGACCTTTACACAGTCAAGGAGTTTCTATAGTCCACAAACATTTTTTTTTTAATACTACGAAAACAAATGCAACAGGCACCAGTATTGATGGGGTTTTTTTTGTTTGTTTTTTTTTTTAGTAGTTTGCTATGCACCCTGCAAAATATCCACCTCAGCGTTTTCAGATATTAGAAATATTGACATTGAAAATTGACTTGGATATTGTAATTTCCCTAAATAGTCCATGATTCCCATGTATGTAAATGTTAGTATTGTAACTAATATTTAAAAAAAAAATCAATAAAATTGTTTCAATGGTGCTCAACTGATACAAATTCTTTTTTTTTTTTTTTTTTGCAGTGAATCCCATTGAGATGACAGAGGGAGAGGAGGATGATGATGATGATGAGGCTGAAGATGATTAAATGCCAGCAATGAGAGCTTATTTTGACCGTTTGAACCATGATGGGTCCTGTGGGAAAATGATTGTGCCAGTATGTGTTACTGAAGCATCACAGTGTATGTCAACACTAAAAAAAACCTGTATTAACTTCGTGTTTTAATGCTAATGAAAAACAGATTAATAAAATATGAGTCTCAGAGTGTAAATAATACCACATAATTTTATCTGATGTATTTTTCACAATTTGTAGACTGAGATGCATACCTAATTGTACACAAAATGTAAAAAAAAAACAAAACATGCATTTAACTTGAAGTGAGAAATAAAGTATATACTGGAGGTAAAGTATTTGTGAATCCCACATTTGGCAGCATGTTAATCATAAAATTAATTTTATTTTGATTTCTAGCTTGGTGAGGGTATGACATCATGACCTATGGCAGAGTTTATGTGAGCTGTTGCTAGGAAACAGTCATGCATCCAAGCAACAGACAGTAAACAAACCCTTGCATGTTGTCATTGACATAGAGCTGCAGAATGACTCGTGTTTACAGTGAGAAAAGAAGTTATTGCACCAGCTCAAGATGTCTGCTCGCTCTGTGTTTGATGGCGCAGTGTTCGTGTCATCCGAAATGAAGCTTCTAGAGGATTTCAAGCGAGACACGCACCCCGATAAAGTGAATCTGGCAGGGAGGGGTGAGTGATTTTACTGCCTCTGCCCCACACTGGATACGGACTACCGCCTGTAATGATGATGGCACATAAAAGAAATCTATGAAATCAAAATTGAATTTAAGCCTGTGTGTTAGACTCTTAAGGTCATTTACATGCTAATGTACTCATAAAATGTTAGAAGTATAGGAAAATACACCCAACATTGATGATGCAGTCTGTACGAGTTGCCAAACACCACCTAACGTTACTTTTTTTTACAAACAATAGCTTTTCTTTTTTGTTTGTTTGTTTTTTGCAAAAACCATTCTGTTCTCAAGGAATACTTCACCATAAAAAATGACAAGTTCATTTACACTACAGGTTAAAAGTCTGGAATAATTAAGAATTTTTTATTTATTTATTATTATTTTAATAATTAAAAATTAAGCTGAATTTTCAGCAGCCATTACTCTGGTCTTTAGTGTCACATGATCATTCAGAAATAATGTTAGCATGGTAATTTGGTATTCCAAAAAAAAAAAAAAATCAATTTTGAAAATAATTCTGATGTTGAAATGGTCATACTTTTTTTTTTTTTAGAATTATTGATCAAAATATTGAACAAAATTCACAGCATTTATTTGAAATGTAAATCTTTTGTAACTTTATAAATGTCCTAACTGTCTCTTTTCATTAATGTTTAATGTGTCCTTGCTGAATAAAAATATTAATTTCTTTAAAAATAATAAATCTTACCCCAAACTTACTTCAAAATATTAAGCAGCACAACTGTTTTGAACATTGATCATAATAATAATTTTGTCTGTTTGTTTGTTTGTTTGTTTGTTTGAGCAACAGATTATTAGAATGATTTCTGAAGGATCATATGAGACTGAAGACAGGAGTAATGATGCTGAAAATTCAGCTCTGATCACAGGAATAAATTATATTACAAATTATATTCAAACAGAAAACCATTATTATAAATTGTAATAAGATTTCACAATATTACTGTATTTCTGAACAAATAAATGCAGCTTTGACGAGCAGAAAAGACTTCTTTTAAAAACACAAAAAAATCTTACTCATTCCAAACCTTTGACTGTTAGTGTACATCTTAATTTCTTCTAATGTTTAGAATCAAATGTACATTTCTATTTTTCTATAGAGTATGTTGGAGAGAATGGACACACCACATGGCTTCCTCTTGTACGAAAAATCAAGCAGCAAATTGCCACAGACCCGACTCTAACCCCAGAGTACCCACCCATCCTTGGGATCCCAGAATTCACCAGAAGGGCAACCGAAATTGCATTGGGCAAAGACAGCCCCGCCATTGTGGAAAGCAGGGTAATATCCTTTTAATTATTTTTAGTAACCGATGTCACACTGTAGACCATCTTTCTATAAAATATATTCCCACAGTTGTTGAAAGCTCAGATTAATCCCCAGTCCTGACTGTGATCAGCAGCGACTCGCAAGCTGAATACACTGATAGCGTGCAGGATGCTTAGCATACCCACTGTGCAGTTTGTTTGTAGATGGTTTAAAGCGGTCGCCTTCAACGCTATCTGGAATTGTCAGTGCAAGCTGTAAACCGCATGTAGCTTTTGAATATTGAACTATGGAGAAGATGTGACGCAAATGGTTTAGTCACTTTACTGTTACTGTTAAACTGAAGTGTTAATATTCCGGTTAAGACAATTAAAGGCCTGACACAAACCCTAGTCTTCACATTTCCTTCAACCTTAAGCTTTTCAGGCAGATGGAACAAGCAAATCCACTCGATTTAAATGAGGAATGCAGAGCAATGATTTCCTACCAGGGGTCATGTGTACCCCAGGGGGTACTTAAGGTTGTTAAACCTATAAAACAGAAATTGTGATTCTTGGTTTCTTTTATAAATAAATTCGACATTTGGTTTTTGTCAGAAAAAGTTTCTCCATCATTGTCCCCCAGAACTGTCAAAACTTGTGACAGATAAACAAGCTCAGGAGTCTTATTATGGTGAGTCTGTTTTGCACGCACAGTCAGGATTGAGTGTCATGTCCAGTTCAGAGGAGAGGACATGTGATGTTTGAGCAGAGTTCATTTTGAATGCAACTACCAAAACACTGTATATCTGATTATTAAAATGCATGATTTACAGTACATTAACACATTTATCCAAAGCAATCCATAGTGCATTTAAGATAGACATTTAATCAGTACTTGCTTTCCCAGGGAATTGAACCCATGACCTTAGCGTTTCTAATTCTATGCTCTACAGTTTTATTCTACAGGAAGACTTGATTATTCTGTATGATTATTATAGTTGATAAAGTGTTTCTCTAGAATTTACAAAAACCACCCATTAATATCTAAAGTCCTGTTGAGTAACATAGATTATAGACTATAGATGCTACAATCATCATCTCACCTTTTTTCTATTAAAACAAATGAAAGCCATTATTTTCCATAAAATGAAAATACATGGTGATCAGTGATTAAAAAAAAAAAAAAAAAATCAACTGAAATTTTTTTTGTTGATAAAATATGAAGAATTGTATTTTCAGTTTATAATCTTGGTCCCCTTGCAAGCTGAACAAAATAGGGACTTTAAGCAACAACTGCTGATATAACGGTAATGACAACAGGAAGTAATGTGTTGGCTGCCAAAGAATGCAAGAATCACTAAGCAACAAATACATTTGACAGCATAATGGATCATTTAATCATTTGAAAAAGTACAAAGCATGTCATTTAAAACAGCAAGAGAAGAGTTGATTTTGGCATTAAATTATATACAGATACATTCACAATGCCAAATACCATAAAACATAACATTAACTTACCACGGCAAATCAGCTCCCGTAGAATGTCAAGCGAGAACGTCACAGTAAGCTGTACCAATCTGTATTTTGGTATTTACTGCACTGCTTTTTCAGTGTTTTTCTATGTTGAAAACAATGTTGTTCCATTGTTTTTCTAACATTTGACCGCTGTGCTGGCGTCTCTTGTAGTATCTTGCACATGACGCAGCATTCTAAAAATGCAATACTCAATCATGACAACTCTTGAATAGTTTTAGCATGACATGATATTTGATATGACAGTGTTAGTGTATTTGGTTTTCACGGACCAGATCTGCTGCTGCAGAGCAAGTACAGACTTGCTACTGCCAATAGATACACAAACAATTTGCTGTGAGCATGTACAGCTACCACATAAATCATGTTGCAGATCTAGACAGGTGGAGCTGGGGGAGGTGGAGGGCCAACGTAGTAAATGATGTGGCTGCCAGCAGACTGATCTAGAGTATTATGACTGAACTAGATATTCCAGCTTAAAAAAAAAAAATAAAAATCTGTAGGCCTCATGTTTTTAAATGCAAAAATGTGTTCTGCGTGAATGGACTACTACTGGAGCACCTCCAAAAATATTTTATTGACATCTCTTTGCACAATAATAATTGTTTATTGTTGTTTTAATTTAAAGTCAATCAGAAATAATTATAGTAAAAAAGGCTACTTTCATAAAATTGTATTTTTGTATCTTGCATAATATTAACACATTTCTGGTTTGGCGTTAATTAAAGGGTACTTGAGCCTTGCTGAGGGGCTGAATAAGACAAAAAGGAGTTGGCAAATACTGATGTTGTTGGTTAGATTTTGTTTCCAAATTACCAGCTCAGTTGAAATGTGTTTGGAAATGCGGTAGGTGTTTGGCATCCAAACAGTTGATGTACTGGAGCAGTGCGTCTGGGTGCTGTTACTGAGATCCTGCTACTGTTCAGGCTCTTCCTGGAGTGGACCCATCTTGTTCTCCTCTCCCTGTGATGGTGGGTACAAAAAAGGGGAAATACCATGCAGAGATTGCTCTGTTATGTAGAAATGAAACTGTAATGTTCAAGGGTCGGTTGCACCAGCTGTGCATGAGTTACAACTTACCTTGACATAAATGGGTTACAACTTACACACTTCTAAATATTTTTTTCATTGTAACATTAAACTTAGATGCAACAAAGTCATCCAAGCCTCCAACCAGGAGTAAATAAAATAGCAGATTGACTGAATTGCATCAATACGCCCTTGTTTTACCTGACAGACTTTAGTCCTTTAGACATATATGTGACCCTGGACCACAAAACCAGTCTTAAGTGTCAATTTTTCAAAACTGAGATTTATACATCATCTGAAAGCTGAATAAATAAGCTTTCCATTGATGTATGGGTTGTTAGGATATTTGGCCGAGATACAACTATTTGAAAATCTGGAATCTGAGGGTGCAAAAAAATCTAAATATTGAGAAAATTGCCTTTAAAGTTGTCCAAATGAAGTTCTTAGCAATGCATATTACTAATCAAAAATTAAGTTTTGATATATTTATGGTAAGAAATTTACAAAATATCTTCATGGAACATGATCTTTACTTAATATCCTAATGATTTTTGGCATAAAAGAAAAATCAATCATTTTGACCCATACAATGTATTTTTGGCTATTGCTACAAATATACCCCAGCGACTTAAGACTGGTTTTGTGGTCCAGGGTCACATATGGTAATGTTGACATTTACACTCATTTACATTTTAAGAAAGAGAACATTATGTGAATAAATTGCTTTTTTAGTGGCTCGTCAACACAAACCTGACCTAAAAAGTGTGCCTTTGTGTGCATTGATCTGAGTTGTGCATGTCAAATAAAATCAATTATAAATAAATGTCATTTATTATGTATTCAACAGTATTTATTTATTGATCCTTGGTCATTTCAGATACCGTTTCTGAATGTTATTTTCATATAAAAATACCTATTATGTTTTTATGATTAAGTAGTATCGAATTTCAATGGAAACATTAGTTACATGAGGTTAGAATCAAGGATAAACTGAAATTCACAGCATTTCAACAACTTCAGCTCACGTTAGGCCTGTAGTATAGATTTTACTTTCCAATTTAAGAATTTACGAATGCCTGGTGCAACCCTAGACAGTATTTTTAGATCAAACCTGAATATAAACCCTACAGATATTTGAGTTTTGAATATGCAGTCATTACACATGTTCATTTCTCTATCATTTCTTGAAGACTCACTGGTAGGCACCTTTAAAGTAGCAGGGATTGAGGATGTGCGACATTATCGATACTGGGATGCAGAATCCAATGGAGTGTGTGTGGAAAACATGGTGCATGACCTGGAGAACGCTCCGGAAGGATCTGTGGTGGTTCTGTTTGCTTCAGGCCACCGTCCCACCGGTGCTGAACTTTCTCAGGAGGACTGGAAATGTGTGGCTGAGGTCATGGTGGTACGCTCTCACAATGAAACACGAAATCGAGCTTTAAAACTGAAGTCTTTCCCAATTGAGTAGAGTGAGAGAGTTCAATAATTTATATAATTCCTTATCAGGTGTGTAAGGCCAGTTAGACCCTTCAGGGCTGAGATCAATTATACTTCAACTTCACTAAACATCTCACTATGAGGATCAGAGACTTTCTGAAGTTTTTAAATACTTTCTTTCGTGTTTTCCTATCCATAATTCATAGTCTCTATGCGCTCTTGTTAAAACAAGTAAACAAATAGTTTGTTATGGTTAATAAATGCTATCAGATGTACAGGGTATAATGAGGTTAAAGGCACACCTTAAGAAAGATGTTTTTTGCTGTTTATATAGTGCATGACTGCAGAAATAAAATCTATATGTTTTTATTGAACATTTATGGAGCAACACATTTAGTATGAAGATAAATCATAAAAGTGGTGTGTTTTGTTTCAAAATCTTATAAATGTTTGAGGTGGTGAGGGGGTAAAATGCAGTATTGATGCAAAAATGTGTCTGTAACTAAGTTAAAACTTCAGCCAAGTTTAAAATATAGTGTTATTAAAATGTTCAGAAAAAAAAAGAAATATTCTGAAAGCTTTGAAGGAGATCCCATAATAATTTAATAAGACTTTACAGAAGTGCCTATATGTATTACATACATATTTTATTATGTGATATGATGAATATAACTTTTTTTTCCCCCCATTATAAATATGCTTTTCTCTAAGGTGGACAACCAACTAATTAAATTATATTAACCATCTGATTTTAACGATTTAATATTTCAGATTTTTCTTAAATGAAAAGAATCTGCCAGCTATTTGTTATGTCAGTTATTATGCCTTTAGGGACACTTTTTACCCCAAATACCATGCTTTCACATTCTTCAGTTAGTTAAAATTGATTGATTGATTGATTGATTGATTGATTGATTGATTAATAATTACCTGGAACAAAACAGAATTAATCATTAAAATCTTTTTTTTTCCTCAAAATATATTTAATATATTGATTCAAATGATACAAATGTCTATAATATTTAAATATATATATATATATATATATATATATATATATATACACTCACCTAAAGGATTATTAGGAACACCTGTTCAATTTCTCATTAATGCAGTTATCTAATCAACCAATCACATGGCAGTTGCTTCAATGCATTTAGGGGTGTGGTCCTGGTCAAGACAATCTCCTGAACTCCAAACTGAATGTCAGAATGGGAAAGAAAGGTGATTTAAGCAATTTTGAGCGTGGCATGGTTGTTGGTGCCAGACGGGCCGGTCTGAGTATTTCACAATCTGCTCAGTTACTGGGATTTTCACGCACAACCATTTCTAGGGTTTACAAAGAATGGTATGAAAAGGGAAAAACATCCAGTATCTGTGACAGATCCTGTGGCGAAAATGCCTTGTTGATGCTAGTGGTCAGAGGAGAATGGGCCAACTGATTCAAGCTGATAGAAAAGCAACTTGACTGGAAATAACCACTACTACAACCGAGGTATGCAGCAAAGCATTTGTGAAGCCACAACACGCACAACCTTGAGGCGGATGGGCTACAACAGCAGAAGACCCCACTGGGTACCACTCATCTCCACTACAAATAGGAAAAAGAGGCTACAATTTGCACGAGCTCACCAAAATTGGACAGCTGAAGACTGGAAAAATGTTGCCTGGTCTGATGAGTCTCGATTTCTGTTGAGACATTCAGATGGTAGAGTCATAATTTGGCGTAAACAGAATGAGAACATGGATCCATCATGCCTTGTTACCACTGTGCAGGCTGGTGGTGTAATGGTGTGGGGGATGTTTTCTTGGCACACTTTAGGCCCCTTAGTGCCAATTGGGCATCGTTTAAATGCCACGGCCTACCTGAGCATTGTTTCTGACCATGTCCATCCCTTTATGACCACCATGTACCCATCCTCTGATGGCTACTTCCAGCAGGATAATGCACCATGTCACAAAGCTCGAATCATTTCAAATTGGTTTCTTGAACATGACAATGAGTTCACTGTACTAAAATGGCCCCCACAGTCACCAGATCTCAACCCAATAGAGCATCTTTGGGATGTGGTGGAACGGGAGCTTCGTGCCCTGGATGTGCATCCCACAAATCTCCATCAACTGCAAGATGCTATCCTATCAATATGGGCCAACATTTCTAAAGAATGCTTTAAGCACCTTGTTGAATCAATGCCTCTTAGAATTAAGGCAGTTCTGAAGGCGAAAGGGGGTCAAACACAGTATTAGTATGGTGTTCCTAATAATCCTTTAGGTGAGTGTATATATATATATATATATATATATATATATATATATATATAATAGATAAATAAATACATCAAATTATAGCACAGAATAAACTTTGCATAATTGAAAATTTCCACACAGATAGTGAAACACGGATGTTTAGGAAAGTGCTGCAAGTTTTGTGCCATCTAATGGTTTAGAGGAGAGTAAAATCAAATTCACCTATTGCCCTGGTGTGCTTTTAGCCCTGTTGAAACCTAATACCAGACTGACCATTAATGGCTTTGATCTCATCACGATTAGTTTATATATAGCATAGTTCAAGCTTTTATCCCTAACCGCCACAGAGTGGGTGAGTAGCGTTTGACATATAATGGTTCCTTGAATGAAGCACCTGTTAAGCAAAAGTCAGTCTTTCAATGCCATTCTGTCTCTTTCTCTCGATTAGAAACGCCAGTTATTTCCATTCTTCTTGATGTCTGCCCAAGGCTTGTGCAGTGGTTCTCTACAGCAAGACGCCTGGCCTGTTTGCCACTGCGTGTCTTTGGGGCTTGAACTTCTCTGCGCTCAGTCTTTTTCTCACAACTTTGGCCTTTATGGTGTGTTTACCATTTGTAATTGGGTTATAGTTTAGATATTACTCCAGACACATGTCAAATGTGATTTACATGTTAAGCTACTAGAATTATATTGGATATTCATGTTGACAGGTGAGAGAGTGGGGCATCTTCTCTGCGTGTTAAAGCAGAACCTGCTAGCTGTACGATCTCGAGCTGAGAAACTCGTTCAGAAGCTTTGGTCCTGCCCACCGATGGAAGGGGCCAGGGTGGTCGCCACCGTATTAAGTAATCCTGCCCATCTAGTTGAGTGGTAAGTCTTACTCCCTTCATTTATGCTTTTTGACATTATTAAAATGCTCATTTAACGTCTGTACTGTACGTTCTTTGCATTTCAACTGTGCTCTATCTTGTTCCTAGTCCAGCTTTAAGAAGCTTTAAGAAACCTGGCATTGTCATAAACCTACGACAGCGATTTAGTGCCATGTTAAAAAATTTTTTTTAAATTTTAAATTACGAGATTAAAGTCATAATACTTTGAGAATAAAGTCAAAATTACGAGAATGAAGTCGAAATATTTCGAGAATAAATTTGAAATTACGAGAATCAATTTGAAATGTTTCAAGAATAAAGTAGAAATATTTCGAGAGTAAAATCGAAATTGAGAATAAAGTCGAAATCATGAAAATAAAGTCCAGATATTTTGAGAGTAAAGTCAAAATTACGAGAATTAAATCATAGCAATTAAAGTTATAATATTTTGAGAGTATAGCCTATATTGCGCATGCAATTGTCCCGAATTGGGAGCACTGGGAGAAGTTGCCAGGCCACCGGAATTGATTTGAATATTTGGGATTATTAGCAGAAATCATACCATGTCATACTCGTAGGGACAGTATGCTTGGAAATATTGCACCAGCCACCCAGTAATAGCAATTCGGTACTTTTAAAATAGCTTTTGGTACTTTTAATTAAAAAAGTCTCAGCTTTCAAATTCTGTCGGTTTTGTGAAATACAAACAATGTGTCTTACAATAATGTGGCATGACAGATCGCTGTATTAATGTGAAGCAATCGTCTTTTTGATTCATAATTTCAACTTTATTCTCAAAATATTACGACTTTAATCTCATATTTTTTTTATTTTTTAACGTGACCCTAAAACGTCGTCGTAATAAACCTTGTAATTTTATTTGTTTGTTTAAAGAAAGTACCTAAAATAATAGTGACCTATAACTATTTGAATGCTTAAGTTACACTTAATGTGCATGAATAACAGTACATACAAAGTATCAAACCAAGTGGCATGTGTAAACAAATGAGGCTTTCTCAGAAGTACTGTCATTTGAGTTTTCTAGCTCCAAAACGCATAAATCCAAATGTAATTTTTCAAAAGCATTTTGTAATGTCGTAAACCTTTTAATTGTGATTTATTTATTCATTCATTTAAACACAATATAGTGACCTCACAAAGTATTTGGATGCTTCATATGCATGAATTTAATTGAAACTTTTTTTTTTCTGCCACAGGATAGAAAAATAAAAATGTGAATGCAAACTTCATCTTTAAATTGAGCCTTTTTTCTGGCAATTTTGAGGGGGAAAAACTCAGAAATGTAAGATATAAATGCATAATTGAAAGTTATAAACTTGCAATTCCAAGAAGAAAAGTCAGAATGTTAGATATACATTCACAATTGCTCGAAAAAAGTCTTAATTGTGATATTAGATTATTAGAAAGTCACATTTACCCTTTTTATTTTGTGGCAGAAACAAAAAGTAGAATTGCGAGATGTAAACAGAGTTCTGAGAAAAAAGTCCAACTTGCAAGAGATAAACGTAGAACTGTGAGGGAAAAGTACAAATTGTGAGTCACAAAGTTGCAATTACCTCTTTTTTTTTTTTTTTTTTTTATTCTGTGGCGGAAACAAGCTTCCATATGAATGCCATTAAATTATAGTACATGTAAAATATCAAACCAAATGCCATGTGCAAACAATTTTCTCAGGTGTACCTTCAATTTTGTAATCATTTTTATTAAGCTGCTGTGAAGGTGATTTTTAGTAGATGTGTGCAGTTCTCCTCAAGTTCACACAAATATCCTAACAAAGTAATCGGGTATTGATCACATTAAATTTATGACCACTAACGACTGACAACCACAAAATATTACATTACTTTCTGTTAGTTTTCAACAGTATATCTACTGTTTTATAATTTAAAACTCATCTTCATGTGAAATGATTTGCTCAAGGAAGGTTTCTTGTATTTTCTCTGCCATCTGGTTTCACATTTTGCTACATAATGCAAAGACATTCATACATTGTAAGTGTGGCTTAAGTATACAAACACGTTTTATGTGTATGTGTCCATGAATGAACAAAGCCCTTTAAAACCTCCACTTTAGTATTAGAACATCTGATTGTCACAGTCTCTTTAAATCAAAGCTGCCTGAACAGATGAGTTTGTTCTTGACCATGAACATTTCAGTTAAGCTTAATGTTCAAATTCAATGTAAAATCAATTACCCCTGAAACTGCCAATGCAAATTAAGAACATCTCGATCTGAACATTACACTTGTGATTATGATTTTGAGATGAACATGTGCCCAAGGCTTTCTATTATTTATGCAAAAACTGTGCAGAAATTAAAAACTGCTCTTTTTATTATTCAGCAAATGAGTCGGAAGTTTTTCTCAGGCAGGAGAGTGTGAAGGCCATCGCTGAGCGCTGCATGCTAATCCGAGAGCGTCTACGTGAGAGACTGAGGCTATTGGGTGGTCCGTGGCATTGGGATCACATCATAAAACCTGGAGGGCTTTATTGCTGTTTCGGACTCAATAGTGAGTGATACAGTAACAGCACTAACATTAAAAAGGGGAGCTCAATACTACAGTATGCATTTAAATGCATGATTGAAATGCCATAAATAATCAATTTCTTATTCTCTATCAGCTCAACAGGTTGAGTTCCTGGTTCAGAAGAAACATATCTACTTGTTACCCAACGGGTGTCTGAATGTTAGTGCCATTAACAGCCGTAACCTGGACTATGTTGCTGAATCCATACATCAAGCCTTAAGCTCCCAGCTCTGATCTCTCATCGCACTAAAACTCTTCATCTGTAGTATGCTTTCATCAGCTATGCATTGGGAATTTCTGTCTTTGAATTGCAACTATGTATATTTCAAATATGTTCAAACGAACTGTTAACTTTCTTAGGCTTAACTTTTAATGAAGACTGTAATGCCGACAGAGCTGCAATCAACTTTGCTGGTTTCCTATTTTGTAATTGTTAGTTATTTTGTTTGTTGTGATGTATTTATAGGGCAGACTGTTTTTGATATGCCTGAAAGTAGTAACTCACAAGAAATAAAAGTACATCTGTATATCAGTGTGATGCCACTTATCAAGCAACATTCTCACATTTCTCTCCCATACAACACTTAGAAGAGTATTCATTACCATATTCACACTTCAGTATCCAAGACATGTAATGGCATGGTCTGAAATTAAAGATACTTTTTTTTTTAAATCAACTGTTTTTTATTATTATTATTTTTTTTTATTTTATTTTTTTTTTTCAATTTTTGATGATGAGATGAGAGCCATAAAAAATATATAAAACATTTTACAATACTAATATGACTATACAGTTACTTTTTTGATTACATGATTGCATATAACAATTACACTGCATTACAACACGCTAAAATGCACAAATTCACATTATTATAGGGATTCCCTATAATTAATAATTAATTAAAACATTTGCATGTTCATTGTTCTCTGACTTTGGTTAATGGTGACAAGACATGCAGTTAAACAAATAAATCATTTCCTCTTTTTTTAGTAAGTGTTTATTTTAATGATAAAATTATTTTAATTTTACATTTTTATGATTTCATTTATTAGCTTTTAATAATTTTTTTTTTTTTTTTTTTTAAAAACTCAGCCGAACCCCCTGCAGTTTCTTCTTCACGACCCCAATTTGGAAAACCTTGACATAATGTAATATTTAAAGTGCCCCTATTATGGATTTTTGAAAATTACCTTTCATGCATTGTGTAACACGGCTCTAAGTGAATGAAAACATCCTGCACAGTTTTAAATCTGAAAGTGCACTGTGTATAAAGTTATTGTCTCTCAAAAGAAAGAGTCGACTCTGAATCTTTTGGAGTGTTAAAAGCTCACAAACACTGCTTTAAATGAAATCGACCAATCACCGTAGATTAGCGTCATGCAAAGGAGGGGCTTGGAAAAACGAATCATTGAACGAATCGTTTGGAAGTCCTTGAGCAAATAAGGTAAAAATAAATGCATATTATAAGAAAATGAAAGTGTTTTTGACCTTGCATGCATGTCAACCTGTCCTTGGGGACTCCCAAAACCAAAATATGATCCTTTCATAACCTATAATAGGGGCACTTTAATGCACTTAATGTTAATAACAACGAAAAGAATATATTTTATACTTATATAAATAATATACTTTATATTTTTATATCAATATGGTGAAATCAATGTGATAAGTTAGTCTAAAAAGTATTTAAAAAATAGTCTGATTATATTATCCAAAATGTGTAATGTAACAGATTATGTTACTAACTACAGCTTTTGTCATGCAATTTGGAATCAGCAATGGACTATAATTTGAAAGTAAGTAATTTGTTTGTGTGTGTGTGTGTGTGTGTGTGTGTGTGTGTGTGTGTGTGTGTGTGTGTACTTATTTTTTCTATCCCGGTGGGGACTTAGACCTGAATACACACAGCCTCATGGGGACTCGTGTCACGGTGGGGACCTAAATTGAGGTCCCCACGGGTAAACAAGCTTATAAATCACACAGAATGAAGTTTTTTGAAAATGTAAAAATGCAGAAAATTTTCCTGTAAGGGGTAGGTTTAGGTGTAGGGTTGGTGTAGGACGATAGAAAATACGGTCTGTACAGCAGAACAACATTATGCCTATGAGAGTCCCCACAAGGATAGCAGAACAAGAGTGTGTGTGTGTGTGTGTGTGTGTGTGTGTGTGTGTGTGTGTGTGTGTGTGTGTGTGTGTGTGTGTGTGTATATATATATATATGGGCACAAAAACTATTTGGTTACCACTCTTCAAAAAAATTATTTTGTCTTCTTTTATGCTTGTCAGAAGAAAGTAAGTCGTATAGGTTTGTAACGACATAAGTGTGTATAAATGATGACAGAATTTTCCTTTTTTGGAAAACTCCCTTTTGCTGATTTTATAATGCTGCTATGATGTTAACACCATATTAGACGCAAGATATCATGGCAGGCATCATATTCTGTTCCTCCTATCAGAGGGAATGTAAAGGGTTAACAAACCCACACTTACAGGTAAATGAACACGATCATTTCCTTTTTGTAGTCCCACTGGGTAATAAAACTAAATAGTCTGTTTTATTCATGTATAATAAAAAAAATGCCCAGGATGCTACTAAAAGTGTCCATTGTCCTTGAAAAGTGTCCACTCTCCACAGTGTACAAATAGTTACCACATTATTTCTTATTATTGTTCTGTAAAATTGAAAACAACATGGAAACAGCCCAGGAAAGCTGTTTCAGAGGTTATATCTAGGTGACAAATCGTGACAGAACAAGATGACTTCCACATTAAAAGTGACAGACAATCTATTGTACTCTAAGACAAAACTGCAATTGATCAAAACAATTCCAACCGGGACAAACACAACTTCACTTACACTTACCCCTTATGGATTTCAAAACATTTAACATTAATCAAAGGACATTACCAGAGCAAATTGAACTACATGGTTTTAAGATATCAATACACCTTTGTGACTTCTTTAGTCACCCTTTAGTCAGGTCTAATAGTCTCTTACCTTTAATAGTCCTGTGCGTTTGTTCTCCACTGATAATTTACTGCTTTCTTTGTAAGTGACAGCAAGGACAGCAGCAGCAAGCCACCCACACAGTGACAGTTCAATACAATCCAAATACATCTGGTGAAGCCCAACAATCACTGCAGTTCTGACAGACGTTTCCTCCACATAAGTTTTACTTTCTTCGGTTGATGACTCACAGCTCTTGACAAGTGAAAACGGATCTTTTTCTGGCTAACCATATGATTAGCATTCAAAACCCAGTGTGAGAATCATAAGTGCTTTGGTTTCCTGAATCAAAAACCCTTTTGTTCTAATATTTCACATTATAGAACAGTTTATTATGATCTTTAATTTTTAAATTGGCTGAATGGTGCTTCAAGAGTTCTACAGTTCAGCAGCACTGGGACTTGACTGCGGTGAGTGATTTGTGCTTTGAGTGAACTGAGGCAAACAGACCTTAGTCAGCGTAGGCGCCATATTGAATTTTAAGTGGGCGTAAACAAGGTCTTTACAATGGCATACGTTGTATAACGATCAAATGCAATTTTCAATGCTGTTTTATGGAGTTCTTGTGTACTGAAAGTGTTTTTGGAAAGATGTTTAGTTAGCTGACTGTTAAGCAACTGTACAGTCCATTGTTCCTCACAGTCTTATTTGCATTCCTGTCAAAAATTAAAAACTAAACCAAAACCATAAAAGTTGATTACTTAAATTAACTGAATTAAAAGTATTTGTAATGAATCCAGAGAGATTTCTGTCCCTCTTGGATACCGTTCGGCTCAAACGGTCCATTCATGGATAAAGTTTTTATGAAGACGGTCTTTATGAACTCTTTCAAGCATCAAGTTTTGAATACATGGACTGTAAGTGGAGGGACAGAAATCGGTCTCTTTTTTTTTGTTTATTTAAAATATCTTCATTTGTGTTTCAAAGATGAACAAAATCTTATGGGTTTGGAATGACATGAGGGTGAGTAAATGATGACAGAATTTTCATTTATGGGTGCTATCACTTTAACATATCTTCTTTTATAAAATGTTTCTGTAAAGTAGTGTTGGGAAGGCTACTTTGGCAACGTAATAGGTTACAGATTACAAGTTACCCTATTTAAAATGTAATAAGTAGTGCAACTATTTCAATTACTTTATTAAAGTAATGTAACTGATTACATTCGATTACTTCTTGATTACTTTTCTACATTTCTAATGAAGGTTTTCAACTGTTATTCATTTTAAATTATAATAAATTAATTTTAAAGCACAGCCACCACAAAATCAGAATTCAGCACCTCTTTTTACGTTGCGATAGCTCTGAGGTTAAATACAGATTTAAAATCTTAACAAGAAATAGTTTAATAGCTATGATATTGTTTTTGATATCAAATCTTTGCATAGCTATGACAGGAAACACTTTCCTTGGGAGGTGGAGGGGGGGGGCAGTTAATCTTAAAAAATAAAGCACATACATAAACCCAAATTAGAAATAAAACAGTTATTGAATAAGTATGTGTCCTATTCTGTGTCCTAAACATTGGTGTCTCATATTATAGAGCAGTGTGTGTGTGTGTGTGTGTGCGAAATTATTCAAATGTAACCCCCTTTGTAATCAGTAACATTTTCACAAGTAATAGTAATTTGATTACACACTTTTTCTCAGTAACTGTAACAGATTACAGTTACATTTATTTTGGGTAACAGTTTATTTTACAGTGTCCTGGTTACACATGTAAGTAACCCAAACCCTAATCCTAACCCTAACCATATAGTAAATAAATGTAGTTAATTAATATTACTCAGTATTTAAATGTATAATTACACTGTAACAGGGATACCTTAAAATAAAGTGTAACATTATTTTGTAATTAAATTATGTACCATTGTTAAATGTTACGTTACTCCCGAACACTGCTGTAAAGTAATATAAAGCAATCACAATCGCATGCTATTTGACTTTTAGCAGTAAGCTAAGAAAAGGTACTTGCATTATACTTGACTTCATTGTTATGTTGACAAAAATTGGTGTTAAATTAAATTCAATAACTTGAAAAATCATGAACATCTCTTCTGCTTTTTTTTCTAATTTGTCCATTTTTGTCCTTATCTATAATATGTTTGAAATGAACCCGATCATACGACACAAAATGGACGGATATTAAATCGATAAGATGGTCAACAAAATGAAAGTGATGGAAAACGGTGTAGGGTGTACTGTCCTGACCTCGAGCAGAAGGACTCAGGCATGTCAATCATTTTTTTCTCCAGGCTGAGACATGAGTTCAGAGCAACGTGGTCAGGTACTTAGATGATCACAGAAACACTCTACTATCATGGAAGAGTGCTCTCTGAAAACAAGGCAAAAATATCTACACATTTCAACCTTTGTTTCCATGTCTCGAGCAGAAAGCAGAGAGGTAACATGCTCTTGTCATGAGTGGTTTATATATAAAAATACAATATATCATATTATTCATTTTTCAGCAGAAGCGTATCAGCTTTTTTTGTAACTCTTTAATGAGAGTCAGTTGATGTTTTGAGCTGACCTGTGCTCTGGATGAGTATTGTTTGCTCAGAATTGGATGTGCTTCATCAGTGACTTGTCACAGATCTGTCAAGATTTTCCAGGTATTGTAAAGAGCATTCTGGAAACACACTGAATTATTCAGTGAAATTGAAAGTGTAGAACTTTATTCATGAGATGATTCAACAGCGAGAAATATTAGTGTGAAGAACCTTTCATTGATATAACAGTGATAGTTTGCCCAAAAATAAATATTCTGTCATCATTTACGTGCACTCATGTTGTTTCAATCCTCTATGAGTTTCTTTCTTCATATGGAACACAAAAGGAGATATTTTGAATACCATGCTGATGGCTGTTTGCCATTCAGTTATAATAATTGTGACTGTGGCTTTCAAGCTTAAAAACTGCACCATAAAAGTACTGTAAAAGTAGTCGATATTATTATGCATTATGCATGGAAGCCATATGATAGCTGTCTAAGAAACAGCTATCATATGGCATCAATGTTTCATCAATGTTTCTCGGTGCTCAAGAAACACTGAAGAAAAAGCAGCATTTATTTGAAGTAAATAGAAATCTTTTTTAATATAAATGTCTTTATTAATCAATTTAATGTATCCTTGATGGATAAAATTACAATAAATAAATAAATAAACAGTGTTTTTTTTTTTCCCCAAAACCCAGCAACCTACAGGAAGTCAACATGAAATGTCATTCACAACCCATTTTGATTGACAGAATATTAAAATATGACATTTACAAATACTTGAATCTTCTGATTCACCAGTGACTAAAGTAAAAGCTACAGGATGTTTAGTCAAAGGTACTCTTTCTTGAAACTAGACTCCAGAGCCCTGAACATAGTAGTCTGCTCTGTGGTCTTTAACCCAGCTCTTTGCCATAGCGCGACAAAACTCATTTGGGACTGTGTTTGTGATTCACATGCAAAGAGTGTAATTTTGTAAAGACCAATCCAGTAAACTAAGTCAATGTGACAGAGCAAGGGGTTGTTCACAGATTAACAGTCCAAACAGGTAAACAAAAATCCAAAATACGTACAGTAATTACAATTTTTTGCCAATGGCCACTCAGTTCTGCAGCCAGGCTGTTTTGAGCCAATTACCTGAGCCTCAAATGTGACTAATCACTGTAAAGCCGCAGGAAAATTACATCATGACAACACCAATTGGCACAAGAATATACATAGTCTTTGTAGTGTTAATACAGAATATACAAACCCACCAGTGACTACAGTATCCTGAGCTGTGACATCAAAGGAAGCAGAGACAATTCATGCCATGATTTGATCACTAGCAAAATGTCTAACTAAATATTTGCAATTTATATCTATAAAATGGATATTTCTGGTCCTTGATTCTGATTGGTTGTAACAGTTTTACTGTCACATTTGTTCCTAGTAGTTTTTTTTTTTTTGCATGTCATACCTAGCCCTATTATTAGGGGGCGCTCTGTATTCTGAGTTGCTCATTTGCCTAAAAGGGGGTAAAGAAGTAGAATTAGGCAGGAAGTAGTGTGCTAAGCACATGGAATGTCTTCTCCTTTGCTGTCCTTTTGTTGGTGCCCTGATTTGAGGAACAATTTACTCTCAAATGTAAGTAAGGCATTGCTTTGTACATATGTAGAATTTGTATATTCTCTTAGGGGTTAGCACCAAACACGTGTTGATTGTATGTTTGTTTAAGGTTCTTGTATGAGAGAGGAGACAGCACAGATATAAACCTAGACAAAAGGGACTAATTGTCTTCATCCACCCAGCTACTTATCTTATTCTATGGGCAACAAACGGATGAATTGTTTGCTGATTCAGATTCCTCATTGCTTCACTTATGAACTGCTGGTCTCATTTTCCACCCTAAAGACTGATCTCACTATGACAAAATGCAACTTGTGGTCATATGAACTGATGGACTTGCTGGACTTAATTGATGTTTCCCCAACTCTGTAAGACTTCATGTGCTGGTGTTTGGACTTGTTGATGTGAATGTGAGACTCACAGCTTGCATTTAATACACATGGCTCACTTAAGTGAATTAGTCTCTGTGATCCCTCAGTCTTTATGTGGCATCAAAAGTTAGATGTTACATGGTTGAGTCACCAAAGGAAGTTTGAAATGTCAGATTTTGTTGTGAATTTTGTGAATGTTGTGAACTCTTTTCCTCGCTTTTTTTAAAAAGTTTTTTTTTTTTTTAAAGGTGACATATCATTGAAATCGGACTTTTTCCGAGTTTAAGTGCTATAATCGGGTCCCCAGTGCATCTAGCAACCCAGAAAACCTGAAAAAGAACAACCCAGTAAATTATTTTATTATTTTTTTTTTTTTGGTAAACCTTTCTCTCCAAGCTTGTGAAAAATTGAGCCGCTCAGATTTCACTCCCCCCGTGACACAAAAAAAGGGGATCTTATTATAATATTACTGCCCCTTAATCTGCACGTTTCCTCCCACGGCACCGCCATTGTGTTTTCGAAAGCGACAACGGTGTACCAGTTCTAACGCCATGGTGAAAGTGTGAGCAAAGCATGCTAATTGTTCTGTCTTTGTCTGCACCAATGAGCACAGAACGCTATTTAGAGTCCCAGCCTCAGAGGAGACAAGAGAGCAGGGTATTTATTGATTTATTTACTGTTTATTACACTGCTGCCACACAGATCTAATATGAAACATGCGATTTCTTTCCCAGCTGTTTACCTTCACAGACATAACTGAATGTTTTTTTGTAACTTGTGTGTTTTTAACAGACTTGTGTGTATTTAACGGTTTAAGCACAATAAGACATGAAAGTACGGTGGCCGAGAGAGCTCAAC
>JAFVLL020023587.1:0-10988 GCA_021397915.2 Tor tambroides
CAACACTGGAATGAAGAAGCAGTGATTAATCTAGTGTTCTGCTGCAAGCTCCCTGTTTAACCCTATTGTGTGTTTAATCAAACAATGTTCAATAGTGTAAAGGTCATAGGAAGACAGAAGTTTCATATTTAAAGCTTTCTGGACAGGCAGTTGTAAAAAAAAAAAAAATCCACTATACTCTTTTTTTATTTAATCAGAACAAAGTGGAAAGACACTTTTCCTTTATCTCGATGATTCTTCTCTGACTATCTGTCAGAAACAATTATATTCCATTTTTCCATTTCTATATAAAGGCCATTCATATATGGATCCATTTATATTAACAATTTATTTTATTTTATTTTAAATCTATATATAATACAAATCAACTACTGATAAACAGAACGTTTTTATTCACAAGGAATGGCTCTCAGAACGAAAACTCAAAATCCCAGGCTGCTATTGACGTCATTATTCTTCGACGCTGACGGCAGCAGAACGCGACAGATTGAGTAAGATTTACAAAACACTTGTGGGTTTCTGTTCTTTTAACATTGCAACCAGATAGAATTATCGAAGTACTACATTAGTAATGGAAGTGAGGCCGTAAACTATTCTATTCTAGTCCTCAGTTAGCTAAGACAGAAACACAAACCGCTTCTTCTGAGCACTGCAATCACGTATGCAACATTACATCTCGCAGTGAAATATTGCCGCGGATCGTAACCATGACTTTGAGCATGGACATCAGCGTTTCTTTTCTCAAGTGCGAACTCGCTTCTACTATCGACCAGGCGGTAAGATGCGCCGTCGAAACTGTTTTAAAAGAAACAGTGCGAGTTGTTGGCATAAAGCTGGCAGCAGCTCGAAATGCAGCCGCAGAGTCGCACCGAGAGAACCAGACCCTACGCGAGAGACTGGAGATCTCCGAGAGCGAGCTGAAAGCAGTGCGCTACTACATGACCGCGGCTGAAAAGAACATCAAACAGTGTTTACTTCTCAACAGAAACCAGCCCGGGTCAAATATCGTGCGCCCAAACGCAGACGACGCACTTTTTGTGATTCCGTCACGCGCTGCGGATGGAAGCGCCACATCACAGGCGCAGAGCAGAGATTCCTCACGCAAGAACTTCCGAAACTCACCAGGAAGAATCCACAATCCCAAAAATCTCCCTAGTGTTGGCCTCTGTCTCCCCACGGTGCAGTCAGACTGGCCTCGTGAGTGTGTCAACCGCAGAAAGGCAAGAGGGTCCTCAGTTGGCAACAGTTCAGCACTCACGAGTGACCCCACGACCTCACAAACTCTTGTGGAAAACAATCCTGCTCTCTTCAAACCAGAAGATGAGCCAGAGGGCCCGTTTTACATCGCAAATGAGGGTGAAAAAGGTTAATTGTTATTATTTTTACCAATTGCAGGTAGAATACTGTCAAACAAGTGTGACCATAGAGTATTAGCTATAGACGTTTATAGTTTTAGACAAAATATCAAAACTAAAAAAAGTTTTGTTTTGAAAATATGCAATTTGATGCAGATGTTGTTATTTATATGACATTCAGATAGGTTGTAATGTAAATCAATGGCAATAGACTACTAGCATATACAGTACATATCAGTTGTCACTCAATCATATTATGACCAAAGCTCTTAAGTTTTAATTGCGGAGGACAAAACATGCAATGCAATGCAGTTTTGATTGAGATGTACAAATAATAAACATTCCTCAAAAGCTTCAAACATTATTTTAACATGATTTTTCTAAAAAAAGAAGATAAAAGGATTGATGGTTAATCAAGCAAACGTAAGTTGCTTCAGTCTAGTAAATATCTTGAAATATTACAAACAATATGAAAGTTATTAGTTTTTATTTCTTCAAAAGATTTCACAGCAAAACAACTTGAAGGGGGACTTTTTTTAAGAATAAAAGGCATCTTACATGCTAAAAATATATAAACATGAGCTTTTCTTTGTTTTACAGACAACAGTTGTGCAGTAACAGACAGTGAGAGGAGACATGAGGAACCAGAAAATCCAGACCCCTCCGCAAACCCACCAGAGGATCCATCTGACATGACAAAGTTTGAGTTTGAAATGAGCACACCAGCTGGGAATGTTAATGAGCTGGAGCTGATACAGGTGATGGAGGACTCTGATGATGTCAAGCAGGGCACCATTAAAATCGAAGACGATCCTGATTCACTTACATTAGAGCCTCCTTCATCAAATCTAGCTGTAGCATCTTCATCCAACTCCATGCAAGAGTTAACACAAATCTCCTCGGAGAATGATGGTGATGCTTTGCTGGCCTTGGCGGCACCTGTTAGTAGTGACTCTGGGTTCAGCCAGACTATTGAGAGCCCTGATAAAGTGCACCGCTGCAACATTTGTGGCCGGGGGTTCAGACGTTTCTACTGCTTGAAAACACACCAGCGCATACACACAGGAGAGCGCCCGTATCCTTGCAGATATTGCGAGAAACGATTCCGCCATTTGGACAGCTTACACAAGCACCAACGCATTCACACAGGAGAGAGACCGTACCGCTGTGCTGAGTGTGGATGCTGCTTCAGAGAACTCGGTCAGCTCAAAAAGCACAGACTCAAACACTCACCCACATTTGTTCCGGTGGCCAATCCCACCTTCCCTCTCCTCCCAGCCGGACCCTCCTATGTCTGGCCACATCTCAACACACAGTCTTTGGATTCAGTTTAGGCATGTGACGGTATTTTCAAAGCATGGTAATTGTGGAAACTTAGTATACGGTATTATAGCGACATTCAATGATGTTACAAAACAGGTTGAAACAACATGTCCTCTTAATAACAAATGTAATAACTTTTCAAATCAGCCACTTGAAAAATCTAATACAACAACACAACATTTATAAAGTAAACATGTTTCAAACAGAAGAGCACAACTATAAAGAACAATAATACAGAATTAAATGTATTAAAATGTATAAATAAAATGTATTTTCTGGGCTGGTGTGTTTTAGACCAGAATAAAATGTACAAGTGTAAACAAATGCGTATGAAATAATGCTTAGTATTAAATACTTGATATTAAGTGTTGTTCTTTAAACACCACAGAAAACACAAAATCTGAATGGTTCTTTTGAGAACATTTAAATACTGTTTGACTTTCTTCAGTTCAGAAACATAAAAATTCCATAGTACTACTTTGTGTAATGTATTTCTGCTTTTTTGTAAGTGTCAAATACTGTCAGAGAGTGAATTTGTATTTCCATTTAGTCTGTTTGCTACTTTTTTCAAAACTTCAGACCAAAGTGAAAATCTGATTGTTTTTTTGTTGTTTTTTTGTGCAGCATACATGCAGTGTCATACATTTTAACTGGTTAATGGAAAAAAGCTAATGTGCAGTCTAAAAGTCTTAACAATTCAGAAAACCAGGTACCCAGAATTATTCACTGTATTTTGAAGTGTGCATGATTACAAAACTGTATGTTCATTACCACAATGTACCGTGTTACCAAATACCAGCACATGTCTAATCCAGTCAAAGGCCTAGTGAAGAGAAGAGGGATACATTTTATGAGAATATATGTTGTAGAAACACACCACAGATAAAGTTTGTTCAGTAACAGTTTGGTCCAAATACAATTGGAGGTATATTGGAAGATATATATTTGCCGGATTGTGTGAACAGGTTGTCCATTACACACACACAAAAATTAATTTAGATTCATATGTACAAAATACTTCAACAGTGCAGCATAACAATAACTATAATGAGTTGTTTTTATGCATAAAGCAACAATGCAAGTGTTACAGTGCAAAACATTTAAATGGATTCCAGCTATGATTAAACTTTCACAATAAGGCATTTTCTAGTCTTGAGACTTGATTTTACTCACTCTGATTATCACAAAATAATGTGCATCCTGCACAGATCAGAACTGAAACTAATTATTTTTGTACTTGGTATAAATGCAGCATTTTAGAGATTTTAAGCGCATGAGTTTAAAATGATGGTCTGACAAATAAAGGCAGAAAGTACCACACCCATGTTAAGATAAAATTGATTAATTTTTAATTTGAAATACAATTTTTTACTACTATGGTGGGGAATCATTACAATAGTTTAGCAGTAGTGCTCCTTTTTTGCATTTACTTATACCTAAAATTAAGAAATGGGTTATGTGTGGTACTTCGTTTGATATCAGATAATCCCCCGGTTTCACAGACAAGGTTTAAACCTAGTCCCAGACTAAAATGTAAATCTGAGCTGTTTCAACTGAAAGAAACTTGCACTGACTGATCTTAAAATATGTCAGTGCGTTTGTTTTGTCTCAAGATGCACACCAGTGATGTTATTTTCTAAGGCACGTTTATAAAAATTACTTGAATGTCCTAACTGAACTATGGCCTAATCGTGGCTTAGTCTAAACCCTGTTTGTGAAATAGGTTTGACTGGTTAAACATCTAGTTTTTTAAATGACGAATCAAATAGTAAACAACACGGTTCTCTCATGTTCAACTCAAAATCGTCTCCCACTTGTGATATTTCAGCCAACGAATCACTCCCCGAGACGACTCGTTCTTCCCGAGTCACATTAAAGATTCGTTCAAAATGAACGAATCGTTCAAGAACGACCCATCACTAGATCTGAGGCTGCAGACGAAAACTTTCCACCTGCGATTCTTTAAAGAAACGAAACCAACTCGACTTGATGCTCTGGTGAAACATATCGGTTTCAGGACATCCTGCATCCACACTGTCAAAACGAGTAGTTTGGTTTCCTTGTGGTTTGTGTAGTTTCTTCCTAAAAGCGGAAGTTACATACCGCTTTTAGATTGGCGTCGCTGCTGTTGTTCATAAGGACAGGTAGGTCATGTTTGCTTCTCCGTCTCCTTATTGTACTATACCGTTATATGTGTCATTATAACCCTAAACGCTCAGGCATCCTTGAGTGCTTAGGGAGTGGCGGTCTCATCTAGAAATGCCAGCTGCTTTTTCTGGGATGAATGTTTGCTAGTTTATTCAGACAACTGCTCGGATGTGGCGGCTGGCTTGACCGCAGTTCGGAAGTTGATTTAGCAGCGGGGTATTTTAATAGTCACATTATTGTCTTACTTATTTAGGCTAGTACCGTAATACAATCGTTTCAGCCGCCTACTTCGGATTGTTTACATGGTCATGTACTTCCGCTACTAGAAAGATGTAACATTTGTTTTAAAATGCGGTTCAAAAGGCGAGGTCTTGCAGTCTCAAGGTTTCCATGGTCATGGAAATGTCGATTAAATAGAAAAATTTTAATCTTAAATGATAAGTTTAAAGGCCTGAAAAAAGTAATGGAACAAAATACTAAGTCACTGACATTTATGGTGACTATAGCTCTAAGTCCATTGATGGATTAAAAAAAAAATTATCATGACCTTGACATTACAAGAGTGACTGCTTTTTATCATTTTAATTATGCTGATTTTTTTAAAGATTATTACAACAACAAAAACACACACTATAACTCATTTTTGAAAGAAGATTCTTGCTCACAGCCTGCATTTATTTGATCAAACAGAATAAAACGGTAATATTGTGAAATATTATTGCAGTCTGAAAGAACTGTTTTCTATTTTAATATATTTTAAGATGCAGTTTATTTCTGTGATGGCAATGCTGAATTTTCATTACTCCAGGCTTCAGTGTCACTTTATCCTTCAGAAATCATTCTAATATGCTGATTTGCTGCTCAAGAGACATTTCTCATAATGAACATTCAAATAATTAACAGTTGTTTTTGTTAAAATTTTCCCTCAGGATTCTTTGATGCATATAACGTTTAAAAGACCAGCATATATTTGAAATTGAAATACTTTGTAACAGTGTAAACATTTTACTGTCACCTTTAAACAATTTAATGGATCCTTGAGGAATGAAAGTATTAAAAAAATCTTGCCTGACCCTAAATGTGCGGTAGTGTATATTACGAAAGTTTGAGTGGTAATAATAATAGCTTGTTCAATAGCTCAAAACCATGACAAATGTGTTGTCGTATTTTGGTTTGTATGTACTGACCAGGAAACACTCAAATGGTTTCTTATTGCAGGTTCCTGTTTTTCAGACCATGGCAAACGAGCACTCTCCTCTTCTTGTTCACGGGGTGTACAGCATGATGGGTGATGCTGAAGATTCCAGGGGTGGATCAGCAGTGACAGGAGAGGGATCCCCCAAATCAAACCCCCGCAAACTCAACACCTTCTTTGGTGTCATGGTGCCCACCATCCTCTCCATGTTCAGTATTGTGCTCTTTCTTCGCACGGGTGAGTGAGAATGATGGGAAAAGACAGAAGTTGATGGTAAGAGATTTTATAAAACATTTTCAGTATGTTTTTGTGCATAAATGATTCTGATACAGTGTATGTCGATTTTGCAGGTTTTGTTGTGGGTCATGCTGGCCTTCTCCATGGTCTCCTAATGCTGTTTGTGGCCTACTTCATCATCTCGTTGACAATCCTGTCTATATGTGCTATTTCAACTAATGGTGCCGTGGAAGGGGGCGGGGCCTACTGTATCCTTAACAAATCTCTGTGCCATATAGAGACTCAATCATATGTGAAGCTGTTGTTCATGAGTGTTTGAATATTGTTGTTGACCTTTAACTCTTTAGTTTTAGTCATGATCAGTCGTTCTCTGGGACCAGAGTTTGGAGGCAGTATTGGCCTGATGTTTTACTTGGCGAAGGTATGTGCATGTGGCGTTTATGTACTCGGCCTGGTGGAGGCCATACTGGACATCTTTGGGAAGGATCCAGGTGAGCAGTGCATTGAATCACACTGAACTAAACAGCCTTTGAAGCAATTAGGGCTTGTGTTTTTACGTTGAAGCGTCTCTTTTCTTCTCTCTCCAGGCTCTGCTGTGTCACATGGGCTGCGTGTGTTGCCGCAGGGTTACTGGTACACCGTGTTGTACTCCTCTCTAGTGCTGTTGCTATGTCTGGTGGTGTGTCTGGTCGGTGCTCATATCTACGCCAAAGCCTCTTTTATCATTCTGCTGGTGGTGACAGTGTCACTGATCTCTATCATCATCAGCCCCCTGATACTCAGTCCACAACACTTCAACATCACACACACATACGGCAACAACCACACTGTCACTGTCAACCCCAGCTACACAGGCTTCAACGACACTACATTAAAAAACAACCTCAGACGTGAGTAAGATGATTGTTAATGCAATAATGATAGTGATGGTTGTGATGATGATTGTTGAGGTATTTTAGCAGTTATACTTCAAAAGACATAAAAGGGAAATGAAACTGATCAAGATTGTCTTGTGTGTTAGATTAAACATTTAGTGGAAAAAAGGTGTATTGGCAGTGAAATATTCAAATTATTGGATATTTATACTTGAGTAATGGCATTTAAAAAAAAGAAAACAAAGAAAAAATGGATATTCCTCAAAAGAACATTTTGATTTAGTGGTGAAGGGAGTTTATAATGAGTTTTTCCTGTACAGTATATACACTACCATTCAATAGTTTAAGGTCAGTAAGATATTCTTTCAAAGAAATTAATGCTTTTATTCAGCAAAGTCACATTGAACTGTGACAAAAGTGACAGTCAAAATTGTTTCAAATAAATGCTGTTCTTTTGAATGTTCAATTCAATGAACAACCCTGAAAAAAATATTAACTGTTTGCACTGAAAAATAGTAAGCTGTTAAACGGTAAACTGTTTTCAACCCTGATAATAATGATAAATGTTTCTTGAGCACCAAATCAATATAAGACTGGAGTATTGGCTACTGAAAATTCAGCTTTGTCACCACATGAATAAATTACATTTAAATTACATCTATCATAATAGAAAACAGAGGGGTTTTATTGTAATAATATTTCACAATATTTTTACTGTATTTTTTTGTTTTTCTGACCCCACATATTTGAACAGTAGTGTGTGTATATAATATAATTTAATGTCAAGTAAGGAGACATAACACTTCTCAGATCAACATTTTACACTGACAAAAGTTGCTTTTAGATATAACAAAATAAAGAGCTAATTACTTTTCTTACCATTAGTTTGTTATCAGTCTGATTGATATATCAATCTGTCAAGAATTTGATTTCATATGTATTAAAATATTAAATTCTTTTTTCAAATACAGATATTTGCCATAAACTTACACAATTTTACTGCCAATTTCTGGTTAACACAGTTCAAATTATTAGAGAGATTTAAATTGGATAAATGATAAACGTTTAGGATGAAAAATGTCTCTTTCTAATTAAGAGATATTTATAAATAATTTAACAGAGATAAGCAACCAATCTAGACTGATGTACAGAGACCAACAGCAGAAATGGGAAGTTAGCTTTGACCCATGTATGTACATACATACTGCCAGCAGCTTTACCATGAATTTACATGGTGTTGATATTATTGTGGTGTGGTACATATGGAGAAAATAACATTTTTCCATTAAAAGTATTCATATTAGGTTGAACCTAATGCAGATATATTTAACTGTTCTATCTGTGATTTTGTTGATATTTAGAAAATATTTAAATTATTCTATGACTCTGATCATAAACACACAGTAGATTGTACTTAAAGATTATGGATGACCTCAAATGCAGCCAAATATAACAGCTTCTGTATTGCAGTCATTCATTAGGGGGCATAAAACTGTTTCCGTTAGTTTATATAATTACTGCACTGCTATGAATTTTGTCCAAATGTCTCGTCCTGTAGCGCACTACTCTCTGGACTACAGTACCAACACAGTGATGTCTTTCGCTACTGTATTTGCTGTGATGTTCACCAGCTGCACAGGCATCATGGCAGGAGCCAACATGTCAGGTACGAAACCAGACAACCACAGACACCTTTATTTATTTGCATCCTCTTTTTGGTTTCTAATGTAATTGTTGACTTTTACAATATTGATTACACTTGTATAATGGATAAGTGTCATAAACATGTAATTTGATTTGTCTCACTTTCTCAGGTGAGCTGAAGAACCCTAGTGAATCAATACCTAAAGGGACCATCATGGCGGTGTCATACACCTTTACTGTCTATGTGCTTCTCTTCCTTCTCCTGAGTTCCACCTGCGACAGGTGCCGTTTACGACACTCAAGCCACATGGAAATTTACACAATGCTTTATTATCCCTCTCATTTATCTCTACCTTTTTCCTTCTGTCATTTCTTGGTCTCTCTCTCAGGTTGTTGTTAATCAATGATTACGCAGTGTTTCAGCGTGTGAACGTGTGGCCTCCAATCGTGACAGTTGGAGTGTACTGCGCGTCTCTCTCAGCTGCTATGTGCTCCATGATAGGAGCTTCTCGAATCCTCCATGCACTTGCTCTGGACCAGCTTTTTGGTTAGTGTGCGTTTATGTGCGTTCATGGGTTTGGTCTATTTAAGGGACATATTTCAGGCTGGAAACTGATACTGAGATGTTTATTTGTGTTAAGGCTGTTGACGTCTCCACAAGAAGTGTTATGAGAAAACATTGAGCGGTACTTGGAAAGCAGTATTCATGGTTTCTAAAAAAATTATGCTTGGTGAATATTTTTCAGTGTAACTTTTTTGTCACACTTTATAGGCTGTTATATGGTTTGAGAGCCCATATATCTGTGTGAAAAGGTAAAGCATGACATTTTATCTAAAATAATCATATTTTCTCTGAACATTTTCTACTCAAATCAGTTCACTGACAAGGCATAATCAAAACTAAACAAGCTATTCTTTTTGAGAAATTGATTTTATTGCATTTGTTGAAAATGTACATTTTTCTTCTCAGAATACATAAATCATTCACAGGAATCACATAAAATGATTGATGAATTACACAATTTATTGTAGAAATGTTATGTAGAACATCTTTTTAAAAATCCCTGTAGGGATGCACGATATTACAGGAACATTATCGGAATCGGCTGATAAAATCTTAAAATGTAATCATCAAAAAATTGCCGATATGCCTTCCCAATAAGACGAATATATTTTTATTTATTTAGGGGGTGCTGTAGACCTACTTGTAATAAAAGTAAAATACACAAATAACATTAAGAT
The DNA here is from genome assembly GCA_021397915.2 of Tor tambroides. Lineage (NCBI taxonomy): Eukaryota > Metazoa > Chordata > Actinopteri > Cypriniformes > Cyprinidae > Tor > Tor tambroides. The sequence continues at coordinate 10,020 of JAFVLL020023587.1, forward strand.
ACTTGTTTCTGAATAAATAAAGCAGTAATTTATGTCATAAATCACAAGTCTGTTTTCATTCAAAAGTCAGAAGCTAGAGCTTACATAAATAAAAATCACAAAATGACACTTATAAATTAATTAATTTAATGTATACAGATTTATTGGTAAATATGGAATCAGTATTTTCAAATGGATTATAAAAACGTAAATACAAGGAGTTCCGAAAGAGAGAATTTTTTAGAACTTTTTTACTTTAGACCATCTATTAGTGTTAAATCAACAAATAAAATGTTAAGGTTTCAACTGCATTGGTCTGAGGGGGAAAAAAAAAACAAGCAAAAATTTATTTTATCATAGTTATTTTCAAAGCTTTCACTGTACTCTCTTTAAAACAAGGCTTTAATAATATTTATTAGTTCTAACAAATAGGTTTTTGTTCAAAACTAACCAAAGTTAAAATAAATTGTTTATAATTTCTGCACAGGAGAGACTTGGTGTTCAAAACAAAAGGAAATATATATCAGTATCAGCATCGGCTATCGGTCAAAATTATTCAAAAAATATTGGCATATTGGATTTCGGCAAAAATCTAATATCATGCATCCCTAAAATTCAGGTGTAAAACATCATAACATAAGAATTCAGAATTCAACAATAAGCCTGTTCATTGCATGTACAAAAAGAAAACATCAGTGTGTGATTGTTTTCATAAGAGAAAACAATAAGAATCTATTTGTTAAAATGTGGCTTATTTATTATTGCTCATTAAACATGTTCAAAATCATTATAAGGTTTAATGTCACACCATTAATCATAGTGTTAGATCAGTGGCCTGATTAAATTCTTCTGTCATCCTTGTGACATGCAAACTACCACATGGAAGGTTTGGCAACAATGATTATAATATACCAGTGGCAAAATTTTTGCACGGTTGCTGAATGGTGTTGCACCGCCGCTTTTAAAAAGGAAACGGTAAAAACAGCCCAA
>JAFVLL020023588.1:0-48369 GCA_021397915.2 Tor tambroides
TGGGTCATAGACTCACTGCTGTGATTGTGCGCAAGGGATCTGCAACTAAATAATAGCTTTTAATCTTTTATATCTGCCTTATGTTCAACTGTCCCTATACTTATGCTCACATCAATGAGTGGGATGAACTCTAAAAGTGCTGTTCTTTTTACTTGGTAAAACATGTATGTGTTGAAATGGCTAATAATAAAATGTGACATTCTGTAGTTTTGTCTCATATTCATCTTTTGATCATATTTGCAAATGTTTTGACTCCACAGCCAACAGAGCAATTTTGTCTTTACTGTTCCAATACTTATGGAGGGCACTGTATGTGATACTCTCCAAAATGGCACCAGGGTTATTTTAGTTTTTTTGCACAACAAAAAGTATTCTTGTAGCTTCATAAAATTACGATTGAACCACTGATGTCACATGGACTATTTTGTCGATGTCCTTGCTATGTTTCTGGACCTTGAACATGGTAGGAACTTTGCTGTCTATGGAGGGTCAGAGAGATCTTGGATTTCATCAAAAACATCTTAATTTGAGTTCTGAAGATGAATGAAGGTCTTACGGGTTCGGAACGACATGAGGGTGAATAATTAATGGCAGAATTTTCATTTTTGGGTGAACTATCCCTTTAAGGATTTGACATGCTAAAAGCTTGAGGGTTTAACATTTGAAAGTGAAGTGGGGTGACTATATGACCTCTTTTCCTGGACATGTCAGGAAATTCCAGGTTTTCTAAATTGCCTAAAATGACCGGGTTTTTGCTTTGTTTTCCTATTGACTAGCTCTCTACTGTCCTAATAAATTATATGTACGCATATTTACATTGCTTTGACCATTCTCTCTAGATCCCACCTCACATGCCACAATTGGTCGATTATGCACAATGCTTGCATGCTATTGGTCAAACTTTTGACCAAAAGTCAACTACAGGAAAAACAGGGCCTATGGTCACCCTAAAAGAGCGAACCCAATAAACATAAAACACTTACTTTAAAAAAACCCTGATATTTATCTGTTTACTTTCATGTTATGTGACCACTAAGCAACATCAGACAATGCAAATGTGTCATTTAACTTTTGGAATAATAACTTGAAATCTCAGGGGTTACTTCAAGTAAATATTTTACATCAAAAGTGTTCAGCTAACAATAATAATGTTTGGCTACCTCTGCCCAGGTCCTGGTGTGGACACGTTTGTGAGGGGGACCCGATAGTTCACGGACACCGACTGCTGCTTTATGCTTGTTTTTTTTTGTTTTTTTAGCTAACTTTGGAGGCTCCCCCTAGGGGTGGAGGTCTGGTATTAAAGCACTGGGACGTTGTAGGAGTGGGACTTTTAAAAGCAGCATTTGGCATCGCAACCGAACTGGACAACATCCAGACAGTTTTTGGACATCATTGTGGGATCAGGACAAGGATTTGAATAAAAGGAAGTTGCCCCTAATAATGCATGGAGGGCTAGTGGCTGTGCAGAACTATTTTCAGCCTGGGAGTCTCTGCAGAGTACATTCATGTCTATTTTTTCCTGGTTTTAAAAAAAAAACCCAGACTCACCCACTTTTCTGCAGCTGTCTGACGCAAAGCCATGGCGGAAAAAGTGAACAATCTCTGATGTGTGAGTCTAGACGGATGTAACAAATAACACAGAATCCCCCCGCTTTTTAGAAACAAATCTTTGTGAAGGGTACAATCACAGAGGATGAGGGATGCGGTGTGACCTATTTTTGGAAGTCACTAGCTGTGGTATGATGCATTCAGGGCACCGAATACATGTATGTATAATGAAGTAAACCACAAGTGAAACTAGAAGCCACGTTTAAACATCTGAAGCACAAAAAGAGACGGGCAAGCATGGTAGAAAAAAGTGTTGTTTTCCCACTGTAACAATACAGAGTTTCACAATAGCTGTTAGCCCAGATAAACACCGCCATCAAGTGTTGCTAAATACTATCATTAAGAGATTTGTGTAATCTGGGTTTTCCCACTGATTATAAACCATTACAGTGTACTTGAGCACATTTAAACTGATTTGTGCAAACTACTTGTAGGCTACTGTGTGTAACTAACTAGAGGTAGTCAAAACAGCCACTAATCAGAATCAAAAGCAGGAATATAATCTTAACAGCAGGTTGAAAATAGAAACTATTGTATTATTGAGACCATATGCTTAACCTCCCACCATTACACACGTCTTTGCACCCATGCTGAATAGATACTTTTACATGTTCTACCTGAGATGTTTAAGAAATTCATGTGGACATACTAATTCAATCACCGATGGATCCTCTGCAGTGAATGGGTGCTGTCAGAATGAGAGTCCAAAGAGCTGATAAAAACATCACAGTAATCCACAAGTAATTCACACCAATCCACTCCAGTCCATCAATTAACATCTAGTGAAAAGCTGCATGTTTGTAATAGATAAATTCATCATTAAGATGTTTTCAACTTTAAACCATTGCTTCCAGCTAAAATACTCTATCCATAATATAGCTTTCTCCAGTGAAAAAGTCATCTTGTCTGAATCAGGAGAGAAATATGCACATATCAAGCAGTGTTTACAAGCGAAAACAGTCCAAAACAGTTGTAAACCAAAATGTTAGTGAATTATTAATGTTAAAAGTCAACAGGAAATGAACTTTTTCACTGGAGGAAGTGTTATTATGGATTATGGACTGTTATTTTGTCCAGAAGTATAATGGTTTAAAGTTAAAACACCTTACCGATGGATTTGTTTCTTACATGTTTCTCAGGATGGTCTGGGCGAATACATTTTCAGCAAATTTGAGGCTATATACGTAGGCTATATCTCATGTTTTTTTTGTCAGGTGCATGTGTCTCAATCACATTTCTTCCCCATCACTCTCAATTATCATATACTAAAAGAAAGAAAGAAAGAAATATTTTACCCCAAAATAAAAATAGTCATCATTTATTATGCATCATGTCATTCCAAAACCTTATGACTACTGCTTTTTTGTACTGGTTATGCTTTCTCGTTAAATGAAAGTGAAAGGATACGTAGCTTCGCTGAGCTCCAAAATGACCACAAATATCATCATAAAGGTATTTCATAAAACTTGTGTGCTATATTTCTAGTCTTTTAAAGGCCTGATAGGTTTGTATGAGAAAGTATGACATTTAAAATGCTAAATTATACAATAATTTAAATGATTTAAAATGACCACGCAACATTAAAGGTTCAGTCGTGCTAAGTCAGTTTTGCTAAGATGTTCAGTGGACATTTGTAAAAAAGCATGTATACATCTGGGACTGCTAGCTGGGTGTAATAAGATTGATTATACTCGGCTCTTTCTGACACCACACGGTTAACATTGCCATCTGCTGGCTCTTTTGAAGAACACATAAAATATAACTTTGTTCCATTAAATATCCTCAGTGTCTAACTGTTGTATCTGGTAGGCCTATCGTCAGCAGAAAAAATCGGTTTCTTTACCGTTTCAAGTTTATTTCCTACTAATACGTACAAGTTATTTGCTTAGCCTCTCATTGTAGAACATCTTTCAGCCAATCAGCTGAAAAGAATCTGGTTGTCATGACAACAAATTGGCGCTTTCTGCTGCCCTCTGTTGTCTTTTGAAAACAACATTGCGTTTTGGTCGTCTTTTCTCATTTTGTTGAAAAGTTCAGGTTTTGTCCACTCCATATGTCTTGTAGCCACAGAAACATAATGAGGAAAATCCACATCTTACATATAAGATATGAAAGTTTGTGCCAATAAGGTGAGATATTGTGAAAATGCACTTTAATATTTATGGTTAGAAACCGTTGTATGTTGTAGACTTAATAAAACCAGAAATGATGATTTAGAAATGTCTGTAGGTTGTACACTTAATATGACTCAAAATTAACAATATATTTTTTGTGTGTGTGTTTTAAAAAACAAACCGTGACCTTTGGATGAACGTGGAGGCTGGAAATCGGCCTGAATCTTTCATGGGATGATTTTCATAAAAGACCTATTTTTAGGTTGTTAACAGAACTCATAATTAACACAGTTGTTCTTTTTTTGTATTGAAACAACAAACTGCACCATTGGAGGAAACCGGCTTGAACCATTTTCTGGGTGATTTTCAACTTCAGGTAAGAAAAATGACCTGTTTTTAGTAGAACTCATAATTAACACTATTGTTCTTCTTTTGCATTGAAACAACAAACTGCACCTTTGAAGGAAAACAGCCTGAATTATTCTTTAGATGATTTTCAATTTCAGGTAGAAAGAAGTACCAATTTTTGGTTGTTAATAGGTTTATATGAGAAAGTCTGAAATTTGAATTATCACTAAAATGGAATATTTTGCTAAAATTTTCAGTGGACATTTAAATCTTCAGTGAGAAACATTCATGGTTGAGGATCAATTGTTAGCAGAAAAAAAATGTTTCTTTGCCATTTCAAGTTTATTTCCTATTACTAATACTCTCATTGTAGTAGTCTCATCAGCTGAAAAGAATCTGGTCGTCATGACAACAAAACCACACCTTACATACCAATAAGGTGAGATATTGTGAAAATGCACTTTAATTTTTAACGTTAGAAACCTCATAATTAACACAGTTGTTCATTTTATTTGTATTGAAACAACAAACTGCACCACTGGAGGAAACCGGCCTGAATCACCCTTGGAATGATTTTCAGTTTTAAGGTAGGAAATCCCACCAATTTTAGGTTGTTAGTAGAACACTAATTAACACTATTTTTCTATTATATTGAGAAAACAGGCCTGAATCATTTTTTTTTTTTTTTTTCCCGGATGATTTTCAATTTCAGGTAAGAATAAGTACCTACTTTTAGGTTGTTAGTAGAACACATAATTAACAGTATTATTTTTTATTTATTTTCTTTTTCCCCATATTGAAATAACAAACTGAAACATTTGAATGACAGTGGAAATCGGCTTGAATCTTTCATGAAATGATTTTTAGTTTCTGGTAAGAAAAACTAAATTATTTTAGTTATTCTATTACTACTAAGAAAAACTACCTATTTTTAGGTTGTTAACTCATAATTAACACAGTTGTTCTTTTTATTTGTATTGAAACAACAAACTGCACCATTGAAGGAAACCGGCTTGAACCATTTTTCGGATGATTTTCAACTTCAGGTAAGAAAAATGACCTATTTTTAGTAGAAGTCATAATTAACACTATTGTTCTTTTTTTGCATTGAAACAACAAACTGCACCATTGAAGGAAAACGGCCTGAATTGTTCTTTAGATGATTTTCAATTTCAGGTAGAAAGAAATACCAATTTTTGGTTGCTAAAAGGTTTATATGAGAAAGTCTGAAATTTGAATTATCACTAAAATGGAATATTTTGCTAAAATTTTCAGTGGACATTTAAATCTGCAGTGAGGTACATTCATGATTGAGGATCAAAGCCAATGTCTTGCTTTTTTTTGCAAAATAGAATTGTCTAAAATTTTATAATACACCATCTGTGATGATAATTTGTTATTTGTTTACGTAACAGAAGTATTGTTGTTTACATGTGAGATTGATTATACTCGGCTCTTTCTGACACCACACGGTTAACATTGCCATCTGCTGGCTCTTTTGAGGAACAGAAATATAACTTTGCCCCATTAAATATCCTCAGTGTCTAACTATTGTATCCGGTATCGTTAACAGAAAAAGAAATCTGTTTCTTTACCATTTGAAGTTTATTTCCTATTACTCACATTGTAGAACGTCTTTCAGCCAATCAGCTGAAAAGAATCTGGTTGTCATGACAACAAATTGGCGCTTTCTGCTACCCTCTGTTGTCTTTTGAAAACAACATTGCGTTTTCGATTATATCATGATCGTCTTTTCTCATTTTGTTGAAAAGTGCAGGTTTTGTCCACTCCATATGTCTTGTAGCCACAGAAACATAATGAGGAAAATCCACATCTTACATATAAGATATGAAAGTTTGTGCCATTAAGGTGAGATATTGTGAAAATGCACTTTAATTTTTTATGTTAGAAACTGTTGTGTGTTGCCGACTTAATAAAACCAGCAATGATGATTTAGAAATGTCTGTAGGTTGTACACTTAATATGACTCAAAATTAACAATATATATATTTTTTTTGTGTGTTTTAAAAAACAAACCGCGACCTTTGGATGAACGTGGAGGCTGGAAATCGGCCTGAATCTTTCATGGGATGATTTTCCGTTTCAGGTAAGAAAAACTACCTGTTTTTAGGTTGTTAAGAGAACTCATAATTAACACTATTGTTCTTTTGCTATTGTATTGAAACAACAAACTGCACCATTGGAGGAAACCGGCCTGAATCATTTTTCAGATGATTTTCAACTTCAGGTAAGAAAAATTAAGTATTTTTAGTAGAAGTCATAATTAACACTATTGTTCTTTTTTTGCATTGAAACAACAAACTGCACCTTTGAAGGAAAACGGCCTGAATTGTTCTTTAGATGATTTTCAATTTCAGGTAGAAAGAAATACCAATTTTTGGTTGTTAATAGGTTTATATGAGAAAGTCTGAACTTTGAATTATCACTAAAATGGAATATTTTGCTAAAATGTTCAGTGGACATTTAAATCTTCAGTGAGGTACATTCATGATTGAGGATCAATTGTTAGCAGAAAAAAATTGTTTCTTTGCCATTTCAAGTTTATTTCCTATTACTAATACTCTCATTGTAGTAGTTTCATCAGCTGAGAAGAATCCGGTCGTCATGACAACGCTTTCTGCTGCCCTCTGTTGGCATTTTTGATCATGATATGATGTCACAGAACAGACAGAAGTGCTTGTGCTGGACACTGAAGAGAAAACATACAGAAACAAACCCAAAACTCAGTTTGTTGAAAAGTGCAGGTTTTGTCCACTCCATATGTCTTGTATCACAGAAACATTATGAGGGAAATCCACACCTTACATACCAATAAGGTGAGATATTGTGAAAATGCACATTAATTTTTAACGTTAGAAACCGTTGTATGTTGTAGACTTAATAAAACCAGCAATGATGATTTAGAAATGTCTGCAGGTTGTACACTTAATATGACTCAAAATTAACAATATTTTTTGTGTGTTTTAAAAAACAAACTGCAACATTTGAATGAACGTGGAGGCTGGAAATCAACCTGAATCCATGGGATGATTTTCAGTTTCAGGTAAGAAAAACTACCTATTTTTAGGTTGTTAGTAGAACTCATAATTAACATAGTTGTTCATTTTATTTGTATTGAAACAACAAACTGCACCACTGGAGGAAACCGGCCTGAATCGCTCTTGGGATGATTTTCAGTTTTAAGGTAGGAAGAAATACCAGTTTTAGGTTGTTAATAGATCACTAACTCTATTGTTCTTTTTATTTGTATTGAAACAACAAACTGCAACATTTGAATGAAGGTGGAAACCAGCCTGAATCTTTATGATAATTTTAATTTTCAGGTAAGAAAAACGACCTATTTTTAGGTTGTTAACAGAACTCATAATTAACACTATTGTTCTTTTTTGTATTGAACAACAAACTGCATCACTGGAGGAAATCGGTTGGAATAGTTCTTGGGTTGATTTTCATTTTTAAGGTAGGAAGAACAACCAATTTTGGGGTGTTAGTACTAATTAACACTAACTAATTAACAACATTGTTTTTTTTTTTGTATTGAAACAACAAACTGCAACATTTGAATTTGAAGTGGAAATCAGCCGAAATCTTTAGGATGATTTTCAGTTTCAGGTAAGAAAAACAAACTATTTTTAGGTTGCTAATAGAATTCATAATTAACACAGTTGTTCTTTTTATTTGTACTGAAACAACAAATTGGAGGAAACCAGCCTGAAGCATTCATAGGATGATTTTCAGTTTCAGGTAGGAGGAAGTACCAATTTTAGGTTGCTAGTAGAACTCATGATTAACGCTATTGATCTTTTTTTTTTGTATTGAAACAACTTTGATGATTTTCAGTTTCTGGTGAGAAAAAGTACCTATTTTAGGTTGTTAACAGAACTCATAATTGACTCTATTTTCCTTTTGCAAATGATACATTTCAACAACAAATTGCAACATTTGGTGGGAATTGTAAAGTTGAAGGAGGCTTGAATGGGATGATTATCAGTTTCTCAAGTCATATAATAACAGCTTACATTTTAGACTTCACAAGATGGAATGAAGTGACGTGAAGGGCAAGTTTCCCAAACTCAGAATTTATCCTCTGCATTTAACTAAGAAAAAAAATGACTGGCCTCCAAAAAATGTATTTCTTGTTATGCCATATTATTACCAAATATTGGCTTCAGTATTGGATTACCAAATATTGTCAACATTCACTCAGAAACTGTGCTAAATGTTGACAAAATGATCCACAAATAATGTATTTTTCACTCAAAAACACCAACCAGTCAGTTCCAAAAAGAAATACAAAACTCGTGCTGATTGAAAAAAAAAAGACTGAATCCAAGATTTGGTGGTAATACAGCATGAGAGACAACAAGAGATTTACATTTCATTAATAAAGTTCGTGTGACCAAATAAAAATATAAACATTTATTCAAAATCGTCCCTTCATTATTAGCCATTTTATTGCCAAATTACATGCCTCATGTGCTTGCAAAGTGATTTTTTTTGCAATATACTGTAAATGAACCTGATGGAGTTCTGCTAATTTGGATCATGTTGTAATCAATGTCCCTGTCTGAATGAAAGCAGACTTACTCAGATGAGCAGGGTTACGCTGAGGACATGCTCAACTGGCCTTCAGTACCACACAGACATTGAGACCTTTGTTGCCCAAGACAAAACCGTATCTATCAGTGAGAGAGCACAGCACTGCCCACACAACACATACAAACCCATCCAACCGACAGGCTTCAGAGAGCTTAAAGACTGAAATTCAAGCACTTTTCCAGCAATTTCAAGCGCTTGCTGATTTTCAAGGGTGGGGAAGCTGTTATAATAAAATATAATATTTATAAACTTATAAAAAGTCAGCACAAAAGGAGACTAGTAGGGGAAACTACTGTATGAAAGGGAGACCATTGCAAATAATGTTTTGCATGTTCCCAAAAAAAAAAAAAAAAAAAAATCAACAATTGCATTTCCATGACAATCCAAAAAAAGGAAAAAAATCGAGAAAAAGATGTCAAGGTCAGTCTCTCAGCAGCTTAACTAGTTTTCTGTAATGTAATTCCAGTGTAGTATAACACAAAAGTATAGTGATATAAATGTACTTAAAATATACTTATACTTAACTAAACCAACATTTTTGTTACTTGAAATAAATATAAACTGAAATAAAATACAATATTAAAAACTTGTCAGTCGATCACCTGCAGAACTTTCCACTTTCATTTTTTATGATTGGCTCTCTCACTAATTTACCCTGTTTAGTAAATTGGGCCCATAGTATCTCAGTAATACTAAAATAACACTATTAATAAACACTAAAACATTTAAGTCACATAAGATATAATACTGTAGTATTTTATTCATGTTAAACACAAAATGGTAAAAAATTACATTTCTTTAAAAAAAAAAAACATTTAATGATTCAGTACAAACAATGACAAGACAAATATCAAGTATATTAAATAAAAACTGAAAATTCAGTGTGAGGTATGTGTCTCTGTATTGATGCAAGTCCATCAAATGCTTCATAACACTAATAATAATTCATACATACTGTACAGAGTCAATTAAAAACACATAGAAATGTTCAGTGTAATCATGTTAGTGTAGTTCCATTTCTAGAAGAATTCATTTTTGGTCTGAGGCTAAAGAATTGGCTCATCTCCTCATTAGCACCATGATCAGTATATATAGTTTCACTGGCCCAGGATCAGTGCATTAAGGCAGTCAAAGACACAAGTTAATATTCAAAATCAGATGCTGATTATGCCTCTGTGGTAATAAGTGCTTTAAAGAATAGAGGCTAATGTTTAAACCACAATTATTTGACAAACTATACTTGTAGTTAAGTGCTAGTAACAAGAGCAGGGATGTGAACAGTGTTGGGTGCAAAAGAAGGGTGAAGGTCCAGCTCATTGGTCACCTGTACTTGAGTACTGTTAGCATCAGGCTGGTTGGTCTTTGGATCCTCGTCTTCATCATTTTGCTGCTCTTCAAACAGGTGCTCTGCCTCTTCAGAGAGCCGTGTATCTTCATCTCTTTCTTCTTTCTGTGAAAAAACAACAACAAAAACATTATAATATGACAATTCTGATTCTTAGATATTCCGATTATACTAAGATAAAGGACTGCCGTACCTCCCTCTTTGACCGGCTGTATTCATCTATAGCATACTGGTATTTAGCTGAGGTGATGCCAAAAAGCGATGCCATTCGCTCACCGAGGTAGTCACAAGCTGAAAGATGGGACAGGCGGAATTTGACATAGTTATGAGAATTTGAATATGAATATTTATATGTGGCATACTAAAGGGTGAGAAATAAGCACTTGTACATTTTTGCTTTAATTCTTGATGGATGTTTGTGTATGTATTCATCTATACGGAGTTGCTTTTTAAGGTGCTTAGTGAATCTCTGTGGAGTTGCAGGATTGCAAATGATTAAAGAAAATCTCATGATGTGGTGCTTGAACTAGATAGAACACAAAAATAATCATATATTTAAAATGAAAATGTTCCTGCTGTTTTGCATATTTGAATAAAACACCAAAACCAATATGTCATAATCATTTAACATCATCCACAATGGCCCGAGGAGGATTTCACTGCTAACTGCACAGACACAAACATAAATATGGAAGAAAAAAAACAACAAACATTTTTAATCCCCAGGCATGATTATGCACATTTCTGTCATTATGCCTGTACACAGAATATGATTTTTAACAGTTTTCTCCAAAAAGAAATGCTAAGATTGTTAATTTTGCAGAAGCTGGAGTGATGTTACGGTGCATGGGGATAAAATATTGTGGATAGGTGATAATAAAATTAATTACTTTGGTATAGTATAATGTATTTGTATAGTGATACAAATGTACTAAAAAAAAAAAAAAAAAAAAAATTATATATATATATATATATATACAGGTGCTGGTCATATAATTAGAATATCATCAAAAAGTTGATTTATTTCAATAATTCCATTCAAAAAGTGAAACTTGTATAATATATACATTCATTCCACACAGAGTGATATATTTCAAGTGTTTATTTCACCATTTGATGGGTACAACTGACCAACTAATGAAAACCCCAAATTCAGTATCTCAGAAAGATTGAATATTGTGAAAGAGTTCAATGAGGAGCACACCTGGTGCTACACTCTAATCAGCTAATTAACTCAAAACACCTGCAAGGCCTTTACAAATGGTCTCTCAGTCTAGTTCTGGGCTACACTGATGTGGGAAGACACTGGCCGACAGTTCTATCCAAGCAGCCATTGACACCTTGCTGAAGGAGGGCAAGACCCACGCAAAGGTCATTGCAAAGGGCTGGCTGTTCACAGAGCTCTGTGTCAAAGCACATTAATAGAGAGCGAAGGAAGGAAAAGATGTGGTAGAAAAAGTGTACAAGCAATAGGGACCAACACCTGAGAGGATTATGAAACAAAACCCATTCAAATATTGAAGGAGATTCACAAAAGAGTGGACTGCAGCTGGAGTCAATTGCTTCAAGAACCACTACTTGCTGAGCGTACGCAAAGACATGAGTTTCAGCTGTCATTCCTTAGTGTCAAGCCACTCTTGGACAACCAGACAGCGTCAGAGCGATCTCGAGACAAAAGGACTGGACTGCTGCTGAGTGTGGTCCCAAAGTTATGTTCTCTGATGAAAGTAAATTTTGCATTTCTTTGGAAATCAGGTCTAGGAAAGTCTGGAGGAAGAGAGGAGAGGCACAGAATCCGCGTTGCTTGGGTCAGTGTAAAGTTTCACAGTCATTGATGGTTTGGGGTGCCATGTCATCTGCTGGTGTTGGTCACTGTGTTTCTGAGGTCCAAGACAGCCGTATGGAAGTTTTAGAGCACTTCATGCTTCCTGGTGCTGACCAACTTTATGGAGATGCAGATTTCATTTTCCAACAGGACTTGGCACCTGCACACAGTGCCAAAGCTACCAGTACCTGGTTTAGGACCATGGTATCCCTGTTCACTATTGGCCAGCAAACTCGCCTGACCTTAACCCCATAGAAAATCTATAGGAGGTATTGTGAAAGAAGGAGAATGTAAATCTTACAGATTATAATAAACAGGCTGAGCCACTTCCTCTGAGGCAGCCTGGCTCCTGCTAACGCTGAGCAGTGCCACAGACTGATCGACTCCATGCCACGCCGCATTGCTGCAGTAATTCAGGCAAAAGGAGCTAACTAAGTATTGAGTGCTGCATGCTCATACTTTTCATGTTCATACTTTTCAGTTGGCCAAGATTTCTAAAATCCTTTCTTTGTATTGGTCTTAAGTAATATTCTAATTTCTGAGATACTGAATTTGGGGTTTTCATTGAGTTGTCAGTTCACATAATCATCAAAATTCAAGAAATAAGCTTAGCAAATATATCAGTCTGTGTGGAATGAATGTATACATTATACAAGTTTCACTTTTTGAATGGAATTAGTGAAATCAACTTTTTGATGATATTCTAATTATATGACCAGCACACACACATACATACATAGACTAATATATATATATATATATATATATATATATATAAAATTGTAGATAGGCAGTAAAAATGTACTTTTTTATTCATAAATTCAAAAGGTTTGACAAAAATGCAAATGTTTGCACAATTTAAACCTGACATTCAAATGTATTTGGAAATAATATCTAAAAGTGTTTTTTTTTTTTTTTTACCCTGATATGTATGGTTATGCAATTTTTTTTTTATACACTGCTCAAAAAAATTAAAGGAACACTTTGAAAACACATCAGATCTCAATGGGGAAAAATATCTCATCTGCACTGGATATCTACATTATGGACTGGTATCTCTTTAAAATAGATCAGTATTGTTAATTTTGTAAGGCATTTTTGATTTAGTCTTAGTCTTTATCTTGAAGACGAAAATGCTTAATGATGTAGTCATTTTAGTGTTTAGAGTGCTCTAGTTTTAGTCATTTCATTAATGATGTTCACATTTTTAGTCAACACTAGTCATTACTTTTAGTCAAACTCTGATTACCAGCATTTATTTTGGTAGCTATTTCTCTATAGTCTTCAAACAAAAATAGTCATTAATTCTTCTCTTTAGACCAAATCAATTAAGCTTATGAAATTTGAATCAGGATTGAATTTGGAAAAACTGAAATAAATTTGTATATGTATTATAGATATGTATTTAATTGGGAATGCTGGCTGTCCCTTTAAGGCCGGAAGGCATGCATGTAATACTGACACATTCAGTTTTCACCCACCTGTTTACGTTCATAAGCCACATGGTAACAGGCTGTATTTCATGAATGCCTCTGCACCATAGACATTTGGACTGCTGGCTGTGTGTATTTGATGTGCTTTATTATGAAACTGAAGAAGTGGAGCGTGCGAGAGAAACACTTGGGATTCCACGCCTGTATGGCATATTCACTGTCAAATTATTCTGTAGTGTGACTCCAGGAAAAAGCGGGACGTCTGGTCATCTATCCCTAACCCTTCAGGTGAGGCCATTAGGCATTTCCAGATCGTTGGTTAGGTATTTTGGTAGCTATCTGGCATCGCTCGTACCCTGTGACTAGATGTCGACGCCCTTCATCTGATTAGCAATCAACCCAGGGACGCATTTGAAAGACAAGACAGTTAATTTAGCCTACAGGATGTATTTTGAATGTCATTAGTCCTCAAATAACATTTAGTCCGTCTCGTCTTGTTAACGAAGACGCTGCATAAATTCCGTCATAGTTTTGTCTCGTCTTCATAGTTTTAGCTCGTCAACGTCTCGTCTTAGTCACAGAAAAAAGGTTGATTGTGAATATTTTCGTCGTCGTCTTAGTTGTGAAATTATGCTTTCGGAAAAGGATGCCACGTAGTTTGATGGAAATTAAAATTATCAACCTACAGGGCTGAATTCAAAGATACCCAATCAAAAGTTAGTCCATAGCCAAAATGGCTAGTCCATTTGCTGAAATTTCATGCAGCAACTCAAAATGTTACTCAGTAGTTTGTATGGACCCCACGTGCTTGTGTGCATGCCTGTCAACATCGGTGCATGCTCCTAATGAGACGACGGAGTCTGGGGTATTTTCTCCCAGATCTGGACCCAGGGCATCACTGAGCTCCTGGACAGTCTAAGGTGCAATCTGGCGCCGTCAGATGGACCGAAACATAATGTCCCAGAGGTGTTCTATTGGATTTAGGTTAGGCGAGCGTGGTAGCCATTCAATGGTATCAATTCCTTTATCCTCCAGGAACTGCCTGCATACTCTTGCCACATGAGGCCACCAGGAGCAACCCAGGACCCACTGCACCAGCGTAGGGTCTGACAATGGGTCCAAGGATTTCATCCCGATACCTAATGTCAGTCAGGGTGCCATTGTCTAGCCTGTAGAGGTTTGTGCGTCCCTCCGTGGATATGCCTCCCCAGACCACCACTGACCCACCACCAAACCGGTCATGCTAAACGATGTTACAGGCAGCATAACATTCTCCACGGCTTCTCCAGACCCTTTCACTTCTGTCACATGTGCTCAGGGTGAACCTGCTCTCATCTGTGAAAAGCACAGGGTGCCAGTGGCGGACCTACCAATTCTGGTGTTCAATGGCAAATGCCAATCAAGCTCCACGATGCCGGGCAGTGAGCACAGGGCCCACTAGAGGGCGTCAGGCCCTCAGGCCACCCTCATGAAGTCTGTTTCTGGCTGTTTGGTCAGAGACATTCACACCAGCAGCCTGCTGGAGGTCATTTTGTAGTGCTCTGGCAGTGCTCATCCTGTTCCTCCTTGCACAAAGGAGCAGATACCGTTCCTGCTGATGGGATAAGGACCTTCTACAGCCCTGTCCAGCTCTCCTAGAGTAACTGCCTGTCTCCTGGAATCTCCTCCATGCTCTTGAGACTGTGCTGGGAGACACGGCAAACCTTCTGGCAATGGCACGTATTGATGTGCCATCCTGGAGGAGTTGGACTGCTGTGCAACCTCTGTTGGGTCCAGGTGTCGCCTCATGCTACCAGTAGTGACACTGACCCTAGCCAAATGCAAAACTAGTGAAAAACAGTCAGAAAAGATGAGTAGGGAAAAAAATGTCGTGGCCTCTACCTGTAGTGTTCCTGTTTTGAAGTGCGTCTCATTGTTGCCCATCTAGTGCTCCTGGTATTAATTTCGTGCTAAAGCAGCTGAAGCGATTAACAACCCCCTCTGCTACTTAACTGACCAGATCAATATCCCAAAATTTTAATTGACTTGATGCTATACTCTGATTAAAAAGTGTTCCTTTAATTTTTTTTGAGCAGTGTATAATATGCTTGGTCAGAAATAAGGATTTGTTGCAAAATAGATCAGCAAAGGCGGCAAATGAGAGAAATTGGCTTCAACGTGCAAACAAAATACTTCAGCATATACAATTTTGGATATCTGGAACACTTTACAAAATGACTCAAATGCCATAGTTGAGTTTGTCATGTTAGTTTAAAGATCCAGTTTTCGGTTTTGAATCAAACTTACCAGATATAGTGGATGTAGCTGCTCTCCACATCTGAAACCAGACATATGGGCCCCAAGTCAGCTTGGACTTAAAAAAAAAAAAAAAGAATAAAATAAAAGTTATATTCAACTTCTGATTTTTTTCATTGTATAGAAAAAAACCTAGATTACAGGTTTGGAATGACATGAGGGTGAGTAAATGATGACAGAATGGGTGAACTGAAGGATCCTTCAGGGCGTTTGTTCAAACACACATACTGTGTCTATGGAGGACAGAAGGTCTTTCTTTGCGTTCTGTGTTTTGTCTTCCTCCTCCTCATCTGTGCTGTATTCTTCCATGGTCTCCCCGCTGGAGAAATGAATAATGCGGCGTGGGGTCTTCTCTTTTCTGTCCAGATCACCAAGCTCCACACACTCATATTCCTTCTCTTTTCCACAGCTCTGTCAACAGGCACACAGCAGATATATTACAAATAAGTTGGTTATGCACAATATGATTGACTTTTAAACTGGAACGAGGGAAGAAAACTGGCCTAGTGCCCTTAAAAAACCTCAAAATACAAATTAACAATAGTAGTTTTCCACAATACCACCATAAGTATTGTGTCTAAAATCATAATAAATGTCTATGGGTCTGCTTTAAAAAAATCTGTATTACTTCAAACCATTCTGATATTTTCAATTCTTTATTTAATGACTATTACCACATTATTTTTCCCCTGTAGTAATATAGTAACTTTTGGTGGAACAGACCTATAGTAGCTATAATCTGACCGGTTTAGGTTTATATGTATATATTTAACAAACAATTAGTATATTAAAAACTAAGACGTTTAGTATTATTATTTTTTTTTTTAGCGTTATGTTAGAGATGACCATAGTTTAATTCCTAGCACAATGTGAATGCTTAAATTAAATCCAAAATGATAACAGTACAATTAAACAGTGCAAACTTTCATTATAATTTATTGGGTTTTAAAATAAATGTAAACATGTATCCGAGTTATTCAGACGTGTAGTGTTACGCATGATTTACATTAGTCAAATATATAATTTACCTTGTCAGAGTCCATGTCATGTGTGACAGTTATACTGACGCTAGATAGATAAAGGGGTATTTCTGCCATCGCTATTGTGTGCAAACTCCGCTTTCCAGTGCAGCAGCATCAAACCAAAGTCCAGGCGGAGACATTTGTTCATGCCACCACACAGCAGCAGCCTCCAGGCGGAGCCAACGGGAAAATACTATATTTGCGCCACCTAACGTTCTGGGGTGTAATTAATTTTTGCTTAAAACAATTTGCCTTATTTCTACTGTGTGTGTCTGGGCCATTCTACAGAATTGGTACAAAGTCAGAGTAGGAAACATCTTGAAAAAAATGTCTTTTTCCATAAATGTTTTGTGTATGCAAATTGTATAATATCCAAGTTGTGCAGTTAAGTCTCGTACTGAATTTTCAGAAAGTTTTGGAATATTTGTCCTCACCCCAAATTTGTCACTACTGAAACACAGTAATGTATAATTTAATAAGAACGTTTATATTGACCTGTTAAGATTTTGCTTACATCTCTCTTGTAAATTTATATATATTTGTTTGCTATTTTATTAAAAGGTTTTCAGAGATACATCAATAACAATTTTAACAATATTTCATTTGAGATTTGTTGTATTTTGAATCCATTTTTTCTTTGTAAAAAGCCAAAAAGTTGACCATACTGATTTCTTAAGGATTCACTGGTTTGAATATACATCGAACCAAAAACTATCATAACATCATAAAACATACCATGTTTCGGTAGTGACTGCACATTTTTGGTTGTGACAGAAATGTTTTGGTAGTGACCACATCTCATTACATAATTTTAACTCGCATACTAAAACATTATCAAATTTTGTTTATTTCCCCCAAATAAAGGATTATGTGTTCTCTTTTGTCACTACTGAAACAATGATGGCATGTTTCGGTTGTGACTGTTACAGTAGTGACAATTTTAGATGCTTTTTGGCCCAGCTCAAAGATGCTAATCAGCACATGGTTACCTAGCAGAGTTCTGAACAGTTGTATGCACATAAAAATGACATTTTATGGAATAACACCCAAAAAAACGATGTCACAACCAAAATTTCACCAAATGTTTCGGTTGTGACTGTTTCAGTAGTGACAATTTTAGATACTGTTGAACCTAGCTCAAAGATACTAATCAGCACATGGTTAGCTAGCCAAGTTCTGAACAGTGGTACACATAAAAACTAAATGTTATGGAATAACACCCAAAAAAGTGTGCTTAATTGCAGAAAAAAGGTGTTTGGAAGTGGCATTCCTTAAAATTACACACAGATTTTCAGACTTTTGAACACATTTATCTCAAAATGATGGGGCCTATCTATGTAGTTATAATCAGTCTCAGCCAAACATACTCTTTCGATTATGACATGAAAATGTAGGACATTTTTTAAAAAGTTTCACAATTTACAAAGAAATTTACAAAATATATTTTTTAAAACAAGAATGGAATAAAATGCAAAAATTATTTCAATATAAATTTCATAAGTTGAAATGTAAGGGTTAAGGTTCAGGACAGCTATATATAAAACAACTCTATGTTTGTGTACATAAAACAGATATTACTAAACAGAAATTCAACTTTATTAAGTTAAAAAAAATATTAGATGTGTAAAATAATAATACAATAATATAATATAATTCTCTTCTTGTTCATGATGTTGCAAACATTAGTTATAAGACTAAGTGTATTTGTAGTCATGTGATTAATTATATACAATACAAAATAAACATTCCATAAAAAATTCTAATGAAATATTTCAATTTCCATACTGCTTTAAATAAAACAAAAAATTTAAGCATCACAACTAAAGTACTCAAACAACATATTTAAACTACATTAAAACTCTGGCAGAAAGTGACCAAAAACTCATCAGGAGGCAGTTCCAGTTTTATCAGTTTTGAATTGAAAATAATTCTAAATAAAAAAACAAAAAAACAAGCAATTTGCTGACAAAAATGCAATGCTACACTATATACTGACAAAAATAATCCAGTCTCTAATAAAAATATATAAATTAGTGCTGTCAAACGATTAATCGTGATTAATCACATCCAAAATTAAAGTTTTTTACATTATATATGTATGTGTACTGTGTATATTTATTATGTGTATATATAAATACACAAACATATAGTATATATTTAGAAAAATATTTACGTTATACATTTATATATTCATATTTTTATATTTTACATTATATATAAATAAATTTAATATATAAACATATTTTTCTTGAATATATACATGCATGTGTTTGTATTTATATACATAATAAATATACACAGTACACACTCATATATTATGTTAACAAAATCTTTTATTTTGGATGCGATTAATCGCGATTAATCATTTGACAGCACTAAAATAAATAAATAAAATTGGTTTTAACAGCAGGTAACACAGTCATTAACATTTCAATTCATTATTCAAGATTAATGATTTCAGAATATAATTTCCATCTCCAATAGGTTGTTGGTGCTGAAGGCCCAGTCAAGCTTAAAGAGAGAGAGAAAAAAAACACAAACACATTCATATTTTTTTTGTTAGATTCATATGGCTATTAGGACATTAAAAAAAAAAACTAGTCTATGTACCACTGCTGATTGTCCATGACTTGGCACTCTATTAGAAGGTGTTTGAACACAACATTAGGATAATCATTGAACTATCCTTTATAACCAGTCTCAGGATAAATAAAGGCCTTTGTGATTACACTTAAAAATAAAAACACTTACCACTGCCGCTCAGGACCATCAAAGATGTCAGGATTGTGTCCTCCATCACATCATCTGTGCTTCTGGTTAAGGATTCTATTACAACAAACAAATCTACAGTTACAAGCCCAATTTTATTTTAATGTAATTTTGCCAATGCCTTTCCACTACATTTCAGATGTTGCTTAATATTACATAAATCTAAAATTTACCCAACACCGCTTCAGTCAGCAAGTTGGATCCAAAACTCTTGGTTGATCTAGTGCTCGGTTTGTTGGCCTTGTTTTCATTATAGTGGTGAATGATGTTCCTCATTTGAAACAGATGTGTTGACGGCAAAGACATGTTCAAAAAGTAGTCGTTCTTCTTCATTTGAGCAAACAGTTGCTCTGAAATCTCACTACTGACTTTGTCAGCCAGCTGAGGCACGAGGGTGAGCTTCCTCAGAACATCTCCATCTGTGCTGCCTTCATGAAAACGGTCACAAAGTACGTAATGATCAGCTGAACCGGTCACTGGGTGTCCGTGAGGATCTGTCCCTCTGGTTTTTTCATCCAGCCAGGGCAGGGACACTTTCAGCTGTCCACATCCGGCCAGTTCTTTGTTAGCTTGAGTGGGTTCCACCAGACATCCTTCAAATGGAGAGAAGGGTAACTTTTCTGGTGCCCTTAGATTGGTGTGTTTTGCAAGAGCCTGTGCAAAGTCATAAATTATGACATTAGGCATATGATGCCATGATAACAGCAAATCGGCAAAATCTTGAGGGCTCTCAGCTCGAAGATTGCATTTTAGGCTGTAAACAATTCCACAGGGGCACATAATGACTCCCCAGCCTCCTAATAAAAGACAGAACAACACAGAAGAGAGAAGAAAAAAAAAACAATTTAATAGGTTAATAACAAACTGAAAAAGGAAATACACACGTAATCAGCATTGTTGGTAGCCTTGGTAAATATGATCAAAGAAGGCTGTGGAAATAAATCTGCATTGTTAATCCTTTTGATCTATTATTTAAAAAAAAAAAAAAAAAAAAAATCCACAAAAATCTAACCTTTCATTGGAGAATAAGAATTTAAAATGAGGGGAAATATCATTATGAAATAGATGTTTTTCTCTAATACACACTGGACACAATTAACGGTACCCTTTTATTCAATACTTTTTGAAACCTCCATTTGCCAAAATAGTATAGGAGTTTTCTCATATAATGCCTGATGAGGTTAGAGAACACCTGACAAGAGATCAGAGACCATTCCTTCATCCAGAATCACTCCAGACCCTTTAGATTCACAGATCCATGATGGTGCTTCTCCTCTTCAGTTCACCCACTCATTTTCTACAGGGTTCAGGTTAGAGGACTGGGATGGCCATAAAAGCTTGGTTTTGTGCCCAGTGACCAATTTTTGTGTTGTTTTTGGATTATTGTCCAGTTGGAAGATCCAAACATGGCCCATTATAAGATTTCTAACAGAGTCAGTCACTTTTTGATTTTTTATCTGTTGGTAATTGATAGAATCCATGATGCCATGTGTCTAAACAGGATGTCCAGGACCTCCAGCAGAAATATAGGCCCACAACATCAAACATACAGCAGTATATTTCATTGTACACATGGGGTACTTTTTATCCCTGTGTTCACCAAACCCATCTTGAGTGTTTAGCTTGAGTGAAAAGCTAAATTTTTAGTTACATCTGACCATAGAAGCCAGTCACATTTGAAGTTCCAGTCGTGTCTGACAACTGAATATGCTGGAGATTGTTTTTGGATGAGCTAGGAGAATTTTTCCTGAAACACTCCCAAACAACATGTGGTGATGTAGGGGCTGTTTGACCATTTTTTTTTAAGGTTTTCTGACCCCGAGACTCAATTATTTTCTGCAATTCTCCAGCTGTGGTCCTTGGAGAGTCTTTAGCCACTCAAACTCTCCTTCTCACCGTGCATTAGGACGATATAGACACACGTCCTCTTCCAGGCAGTTTCATACCATTTTCTGTTGATTGGAAATTCTTAATTATTGCCCTGATGATGGAAATGGGAATTTTCACTGCTCTAACTCTTTTCTTAAAGCCACTTTCTAATTTGTGAAGCTCAATTATCTTTTGCTGCACATCAGAAATATATTCTTTGGTTTTTCTCATTGTGATGGATGATTAATTTGGAATTTAGCCTTTGTTTTCCCTCTTATTTATATTTCTGTGAAACAGAAAGCCATGGCTGGAAAATTTCATGTTCATAATCATGCTGGTGTGCTCAAAATTGTGAATATGAATGGGAATATATTTCAGAGATATTTTACTCATAAGAATTTCTAGAGGTTGTGTCCAACATGTATTTGAGAAAAAAACATTTATTCCATAATGATACCCCCCCCCATTTTAAATTCTTATTCTCCAATGAAAGGTTAGATTTTTGTGATTTTTTTAAAATAAAAGATCAAAAGGATTAACAATGCACATTTATTTTCACAGCCTTCTTTGATCATATTTACCAAGGGTACCAACAATTCTGACCACGTGTGTATCTTCTAATATTTAAATCTAAATCTTGTATTAAAATACTTTTGAAATATTATAAAATACACTAAAGCTTGAAGTATGATTTTTCTTTAAAAACATTTTATTCTTAATATACATTAAATTGATCAAAAGTGATAAAAAATTGTATAAGGTTACAACAGATTTCTATTTTGTACTATTAATCAAAGAATCCTGAAAAAAAAAAAAAGATAAAAATTACGTTTTTTGCAAAAATATTAAGCAACAACTGTTTTTAACATTAATAATAAGAAGAAAAGTTTCTTGAAAACCAATTCAGCTTTGTCGTCACCGGAATAAATTACATTTTAAAACTTATTCAAATAGAAAAGAGTTTTTTTTAAATTGTAATATTTCACAATATTAGTGTTTTATTGCATTACAAAAACATCTTTCTGACCCAAACTTTTGAACATGTATTCTTTAGAAGGTAAAAAGTGCTTTTACAAAAGCTATGAATTACTAATTCATAAATATTTTATGGGGAAATAATATTTTTTTAACTATCTTTGCCTTGTCATTAAAAGGTCAACATCTCTGCATGTTGTTCACACCTACTGACTTTGATTTGGCAAATACATTTTTTTATTTTTAAATGTTTGAAGCACTAATTCATTCCACAGTACCATACATTTACAGGAATAGAGGTAAAATAGTATAGTGAAAATTAAACTCACCAGAGGCACTCCAGATTTTTGAATAGATTTTGTCATATGTTTGCTTGGATTTCATTTCATTGTACAATCTAAGTAGGAGATCGCTGCGAGATCCAGTGGAGTCCACACCGCATTCAATGCATAAAGTTCTAATCACGTCATCCTGTCAAAACCAATATTATTTCATAAATGTTCATTTGAACAAAATTTATTCAAAAACATTGAAAGTGTTGATCTACTAATAAAGCAAACCTTCTGTTTGAAAAGTTCTTCTCTGAGTCTTTCCTCTGTAACTGTCATTTTTAAAATCTCTGATGAAGTGCGGACTTTCTCAAACTCTGTGTTTAGCACAGTGTCTGAATGCCGTGTGTTTTTGCCAATCCAAGGAGCCCAAAAGTGATAACTCGGCGGTACTGCAAATGGATTGTGTTCACCATCTAAAACAGCAGAAGAAAAAAAAAAATCAGAAGATGCATTCTTTCCAAAAGTTTACTATATAGTGTAATATCCACTATATGCATATACTCGCAACAAATCCTCGACAGATCATCTCTTTGGACAGTGACTCCCAGAACTCTTCCAGACTGACCTCCCCTTTAAAATTCTCTGGAGGTTTTTCAACGTCATTTTCTGAAAACATAACATGAGTATTTTACTATGACAAGAACATGTCAAAAAAAAAAAATAATTAAAGGATTAAACTAGCAAATGAACATTATTACAATTTTTATACCTGATAATGGAGAAGCAGTCTGTTTGTGTACACCCATGATAACCACCGGAGGATGATCGCCACAGGTAGGGCATGAATACTTGTATTCATGATCTATGAGGGCTTCAAACTGCAAATAAGCATCCAGCATTGTGTCTGGAGGTGGAAACTCCACTCCTGTCGTAAGTTGTAAAAACTCAACTGCTCTGCTCACTGAAGTATGGACCTAGAGAAAATATTGGTTGATAACGATACCCCCCCTAAAAAAGTTCAAACACTTTCAACATTTAAAAATTGCATTTGAAAACTCAACACATTCATGGATCAGTGACAGAAGTATTCATGATACAATAAAGGAATAATCTACTTTAAAAAACGTAGAAATATTCTTGGAAATGTACTCTTTGTATACCTTGTGAAAAAGTACACTTTAACATACTCTTCAAAAAAGTATATACTGAAGTGTGAAATGATTGTAATATTTTCAGACAACTGATTGCATGTTATTTACGATTAAATGAAAATGTATTATAGTTACATTTTATATTAAATGCTAGTTAAAGTTAAAAGTGCTCTTTTGACCCACTTAAGTCCATCTTTATATGTAATTTCATAATTATTTCTGTTGTCTTTAATAGGGTTGAAGTGTAGTGCCAAATGGTGAACTAAAATATCTAATTAAACATGTATGTCATGTTTCTAAATATATTTTCTAATTACACATTTTTAATGATAATTACAATTTAGTACATTTAAAATATATAAAACTTTAAATGTATTATTATGCCTGAGAAAAGATGATTAAAACAATGATTTAAATTGTACTTTAAAGTAAAACTCTTAATTTGATATTATTACTGTACTTGAGTGTGTTAGGAAAGTCATGAAAGTGAACTCTCTTTGAGTACACCTTAAAGGCTTTTTACTTCATATTACTTTATTGGAAATTAGACTTTTTTTTTTTAATAATCTGAAGAATACTAAAAGTGCACATTTAGTAGAATTAAGTGTGCTTCTTTTTTCATTTATTATTTTTTTCTTTACAAGGGTATTATCATGTTGTGTTCATATTATTTTGAGAAGCTTTTATATAATTTCAACAAAGTTTAAATTTAATGGCTAAAAATGTCATGTGATGTATCCAAGTAAAAAAAACAAAAAACAAAAAAACTGACATTATAACAGAATTATTGATTATAACAGATATTGAATTATTATTTAATTTTTTTATGTTTGTTTTCAGTTGGACCACACAACTTTGAATTGGCCCAAAAAAAATCAATTGGCCCTCAAATTTTTAAAAAATATTTTTAAGGAAATAATAATAAAATATGTCAAAATACTTAAAGGGGTCATCGGATGCAAAATGCAGTGCTTTTTTAAAAAAAATCCCCAATAATAAAGTTCACTTTCTCAGATCAGGCTGTTCTGAGATTCTTGGCAGAGTGATGTAGTTCTGCACAGGCCCCTCCCACGACTGTTGATTGACACTACCGTTTTAGCACAGACCCACCCTGAGTGAGCTGGAAAACATCTGCCATTGTTTCGATGCTGGAGCAGGATGTAATAATAAACATAGCAGTCGTCATTTATTCCCGACACCTGAGCCATTGAAGACACAGGGGATTAGATTTTTTTTTGAAGGGAATGCGCCCCCCGATCTACCTAAATGTGTTTATGTTCGCGCGAATCATTCACGATCCAGCCTCACCTACAGAAGAAGTAAGGTTGTTTTTTTTTTTATGAATCTTTGCAAACCGCCTTTTCTAATAATGTGCTAGTTAGCAAGTTCCGCGGCTAAATGTGGCTAAAGTTTACAGTCTCATGAGAATGGCCTGTCACCCCGAGGAAGAGAGGGGCAGGATGAGCAGAGCTCATTAGCATTTTAAGGGACATGCACCGAAACGGGTCGCTGTGAACGGAGCTGTTTTTGACAGGGTAACAAGAGTGTTGTTTTACACTACCACTGAGAAATTTTAATCAAATTATGTTATAGACTTTTCGGTAACACTTTATTTTTGGGTCTCTTAACTAGTTGCTTATTAGCATGCATATTACTAGAATATTAGCCATTTATTAGTAGTAATTAAGCACATAATAATGCCTTATTCTATATCACCTTATTTTACATCCCTAATCCTACCCAATACCTAAACTTAACAACTACCTTACTAACTATTAATAAGCAGCAAATTAGGAATTTATTGAGGGAAAAGTCGTAGTTAATAGTGATTAAGTGTTCCCTATTCTAAAGTGTTACCGACTTTTCATTAAAGGGTCATGAAACCCCCTGTTTCAGCACTGGTTAGTTCTCAGCACAGTTTAAAAAAAAAAAAACGGTAAAAAAAGTGGGCGTGGTGGTGCGCTGCGGAGCGGAGGGGGAAGAGGGGAGACAGAAAACACAAATAAATGCACAGCCCTTTGCACTCCGTATCGAAAACATTTATATGAACGCGTTGTTGCAGCTATAACTTTTTAAGGGTTGTGTCAAGGAGCTGTAAAAACGGTTACACTCTAAGTGAATGAATCACGTTTGTGCCAAACTCTTATTACAAAGCAAAAACAAAAACTCTCCTTCGATCCATGAACATTTCTCTCAGTTAAAGTGCGCAATGTCATCTCACAGTCTGAAGCATCTGTCATAGCAAATCAACACATGCTGCTGTGAATAATTAAGCGAAGCATCTTCTCATAGGGTAAGAACACGCAGTCTCATGAATAATTTAATAAGACGCCGACGCGTCATTGATGTACTATCGTCCTTTTCCACGTCACAAATTGTGACATCAACACGATGTAGATTTTAAACCAGGAAGATGAAAATAGCACAAAAAAGCTTAAAATTAACCAGTTCTCTCCAACAGTTAAAATTATCGGATGCAAACATTGTCTTCCATGATCTGCAACACAAACACCTCTGCTAAAATCTCAAAAAAAAAAGTAGTCTGGGGTTTCATGACCCTTTAAGGCCCCTAAAGAATCATACCAACTTGTGGAAAATGGGCATCTGATGACCCCTTTAATGTTTTATTTTCAGGAATCACTTAATGAGGCTTTTTTCATTATAATGACAGTTGCACCACCCTGTTATTTTTAACTTTAATATATATATTTCAGAATAAATTAATATACAAGATGAAAAAATACTCTCATGGCACTGACCCTCATATAATCAAGCTGAAGATTACCTGCAGAAGGTTTCTCAATGTTAAACATAAGGGTATGTCAAGGACGATGTGATCATTGAAGTTATGGAGGTGATCTTTCCACTCTTGATAACGATAAAACATCCCACACTGCGGGCACTGCTTACAGTAAGTGGCGATATCTAACAATTACAACAAGTATACATCACAAAAAATTATAGCTGAATAGCACAAAAGCGTACGGACAATATAATCTACCTTTAATAATGCACCAATTGGTCAGGATTTTGGCGTTCTGTGTAATTAGCATAGGATCGCTGAGGAGCACATCCCCTGGACATTCCTGACACACGGTTTCATTTGGACAAAGGTTTTGTGGGTAATCTTTGCATGGCGATGGCACCCGCATATCTTCAGGAAGAACAGCAGGTATCTTCTTGTTCTGAAGAATGTAATTCACCATATACTTCAACCCCAGACCTTTCGGTGGATACACATGACTGTTGTCTGTAATGTCCTCTTCTTCTGAATGTGGCTTATGCGGCGATCCCTCAGTTCTGAAAAGCTCTCGTTGCGTTTGAAACAGATGCCATTTGGCGACATATTTGTGCAGACATGAACGTCGCAGTTTGGTACAAGGACAGTGCCACGAGTCTAATTTTGTGTTACATTCAACCATGACACGACCCAAACGACTATAAGACGATACATTGGGTTCAAAAACCGAAATGAACTTTTTTGGTGACGAGATCCCAATCGAGGTGTGAACAGAAAGCGGTACACAGCTACTATTAGCAAGCTGTTGCAGAGCGAGGCATTCTTTTTTCTTTTTCTCGCTGAACCATTTTCCTCTCACCATCTCGGTTAAAATGTCTTCCTCCAGCGAGACTTGTTCAACCAAAGACTTGCAAAAGCTTGCTGCACTGATATGCATGCACTGGTACGATGTGATGCCGCTCCTCTGCGCAACATCTATGTTAATCTGGCACTCGTTCGATTCGCAGAGGACTCTGTTGTTTTCTCCCAATGTCTGGTATTGGACGTGAAGCGGGATGCCATGGCCTTTTACGACTTTGATAACTGCAAATATCCCATTTGTCTCATCTATACATTGGCTTGTAAGCTGAAATGTCTCACCGATGTCCAATACCGACTGATCTGTGTGTTTGCGCTCCATATGTTTTGGTAGGTTGTTTTTATTGATGAGGATATTGCACGATGGGCATCTTTTTTTAATTACAGGCCGTACGCGAAACTTTCCTGCTGCTGTGGTGGTTGATGGTGTGTCTGTGACCGTCAGAGCGGTCCTATCTGTACTGGTGGTTGGCGGTGTGTATGGGATTGAAGGAACGGACTCTGCTGTATCGATGATTGATGGCGTGTTTATAACTGTCGGAGAGGTCACTGGCGTACTGGTGCTTGACAGCGTTTTTGAGGCTGATTCTGAATTCGGATTATGTTTACAGACTTGTAAATGGTTTTTAAAATCACCTCTCCTAAGAATTGTTGTTGGACAGTACATACAGTGGTAATGGAGTGATGCTCTACAGCCCAGTCCACATCTGTGAATAATGAAATCTTAAAACAAACAAACAAAAACCTCCATATTAGTAAAATATATTTATGCTACACATATTTTTTATAATATATAAAAATGCATGTGTAAAGAAAATGTTTATACCTCCATGGACAACTGCTTTTTTACAGTGGCTTTTCAAGTGTAATTTGACTTTGTCTGGTCTGCTGGGCTTAAATATACTGGCCATACAAAAGGGACAATGAAAATTGTTGCAGCATTTTGTGCATCTCTCCAACTGAGGAAATTTTTGATCTTTCTGAATGGTAATATGTCTCTGCAAAGGAAAGAAAAACAGAGTTAAGATGACATAGCTAGGTTTTCTAATCAGGCACAGAATAGAGCACCCATTAAAGAGATTATGAACATTCTGTCATCACTCAGCCTCTTGTGTCTCCCATTACCCATAATATTTTTATTTCTCTTGAATGGTTACCACAAATGAAGACACTGTTAATGCAGGTAATGAAGGTAACCAAAACTACGATGCTTCAAAAGTTCATAAAGAGTTTGAATCGAGCGTCTTAATCACAGTTTTCTAAAAAAAGACACAAGTGCTTTAGGCTTTTATTTACATTTAAACATTAATCAATGCACATACATAGAGCAAGAGCACAGAATATGTAAGAAGCTCAAACATGCTCGTGTCACATGCGAGAATATCTGTGCACTGATCAATGTTTATATGTCAAGGAATGGACTTTGAATGGAATGACAGAAATAATTCAAATTTCATTAAAAATCTTCATCTGTGTTTTAAAGATAAACAAGAGTTTTCTTTTTCCTTCTTGGTTTGGAACGACATAAGGGTGAGTAAATGGTGACAAGTTTTATTTTTGGATGAACTATTTCTTTAAAAGGTCTGTCACCCCAGACCGACTTACTTTCTTTCTTTCTTTCTTTCTTTCTTTCCTTCTTTCTTTTATAAATTGAGTTAACATCTCATACATAATCTTTTTATCTTTTTCAGCAGCAAAGATGCCTTAATAGCTTTAAGATCTGTATTGAGATTAAAATATTCATAAAAGATTGTTAAATCAGTGGAAAACAGTCAACCATTTGGTACAGTTGACATGAATTTTGCTTTTTGTATATGATATTAATTTAATTTACAGTAATTTACATCCACAGCATACAAAAACACAATTTATTAGAAATTACATATTTATATCAGACAGTTTATGAACAAAAAGAAAGGAAGAATCATGCTTCCACTTCATGACAGCATTAGAAAAAAAACCCCACTTTTATTTCTGTGGTTAAAATCTTTCTAATATAAAAGTTGTTACTTTTTTTTATCCTTGATGGAAAGGCCACCAATAGTAAGACTTAGAAGAGAACCAATTACAGGTTCATACATATTTTGGACGACTTAATGGGCAGTTTGGAGCATTTAAAATCACAGTAAAAATTGAGACCGCTAGATTAATTGAAAATTAACTTGAGGATTAAGAACCACGCAGAATTATTCTCACCGAGAAAGTGCTTCATCCGATTAATTTTACAGATATTAATAGTGATAAAATCTAAAGCATTTAACCGTTACATTTGTCATTAACCGTAATTAACTAGCGATAGTTGTTTACCCCCGTAACCCTGTAACGACTGAGGAAAACACTTTATTGTTTGATTCATTTCATTACTTTGTTCACTTGCATAACTTTGCACGCACGCACACAGACGGAGAGAGAGAGAGACGCATGCGTATGCCTTGCAAGAGATGCAGGAGGTGTCTAGAAGGTTTGAAAAAACACATTTACTACAGGATCTGCATCGAAACCAGTTTAATATAATCAAGAAGGATTCATTTCCGTGATTCCGCTCTGGTCGCGTACAAATCAACACACAACCGCACTCTCCAGGCCACCTTTTCCAGCAAACCCTGCTGTGCACCAAAAGCGCTGGTGTTCACCGATAATGTTAAAATGAATAAAACATCACAAAAGAACCAACTTACCGTCGTCCCCGCCATAATTCTGCGCTATTTAGATACTCTGCCCGGAGACCGCTGGCCTAGCCCTGCTGTCCTGAAATTGCTGCAAAATGGCTGCAGTATTTCGTCGTTTCCGGTGTATTCGTGCTCAGAGGCGTCTGGCTGCTTGGCAACCAGGATCCGAAGTCAACAACAGAAGCGGGACACGCCGGTAAGTGTTTAATGTTACTGACATATGTCTTCTCTTCTGCTTCAATGTGTCGAGCGTTTAATGGTGAAAATGTTTGAAAAGTCTTCGTAGACTCTGTCATTAGTTGTATAACTTCAGAAGCGTCGCTTTCGAAATAGAAGTGTAGGCTGGCTACTCCTAACGTTAATCGTGAATAACATACAATGGAGTGTTGGAAAATACTGCTTTTAGTATGCACTTTAGTATGGGTTGTCATCTTACCCTACTATTTTTAAAAGTATGCTTCTCAAAAGTTATATGACAGCTTTTGAAAAGCACATGAAATTATTCTTATGTTGGTAAAAAATAGCCTACTAACATCCAAAATAAAAGTTTTTGTTTACATAATATATGTGGGTATACTGTGTATATTTATTATGTATATATAAATAGACAGACATGCATGTATATAATTATATAAGAAAAATATGTTATGTTTATATATTAAATATATTTATATATAATATAAAATATAAGAACATGAATAATATATAAATGCATAAACGTGTAAATATTTTCAAAATATATACTGTATATGTGTGTATTTATATACATAATAAATATACACAGTACACATACATAAATGTAAACAAAAACTTTTATTTTGGATGCGATTAATCGCGATTAATCATTTAACAGCACTAAACTAATTAGCCCAAATTATTTATTTGGCGCAAATAGTAAGAGTTGTATACAAGTATGCTAACGTTATTCTGAATTCAGACAATCCAACCTCACAACTAGAGAAAACAAACGTTTGAATTTGTATTTGGACTCAAAACTGAGATAAGCAGTTACTGAGAAAAACATATTTTGACAACTTCCTCATGTGTGACAACTAATAACTAAATTATCCTTAATTTATAATTTTGTTTATTCTACATTGCACTACATTAGGATGGTGCATGTTCCAAAAGTGAGCTAAGACTGCATTTTTTTGTTGTTGTTGTCCTGTTGCTCTGCCTCTGGCCCCATGGTTATTTTGATTTATTTATTTTTTTCACCGGAAGGTAAAAGACCATGCGTCGCTCAGCTGCCAAATCACGGGGCGATAAAAGCCGCACTGATCATTCTGTCCCAGGTAATGCTGTTTCGGTCCAGCCTGTTGAGACCGTGGACATTGTCCCAGGCCGCCTCACAGAGTCTACCTGGACCAGCATGCTCTCCCAGGAGGAGGGTGAGGAAGTGGTGGTGGATATTATAGCAGAATTGATGGAAGGAGTGATGGACAGATGCTATCAGGTGTATCTACAAAGACAGGTGAGCAGAAAATTCACAGAATTAACGTTAATATGTCTATTTTGCTTTGAAAAAGTTAATTCCATATGCTTGTATGCTATTTTTGGCTGTTTTATTTATTCATAGGATCGGTTATGCCATGTTACGGTTAAACAGGTTACAGAGTGTAATCATCCAGACAGTACACCAGTGTTATTTTAGTATCAGTACATATAACTGCATGTTTGTCATATTATTTCAGTTATAGTTTTAGTTAGCTGTGATAGATTGAAGTACCATGGATTGCATTGTTTTTTAACAACATACCAATTTTTCAGCTGACGAAACATCTTTCCAAAAGACTTTAACTAGACAAAAACTCCATAAAACATCTTTGAAAGTTGTGAGTTTTGACAATTACATGATCTAGGACTTTTTTACAGTACAGGCCATTGTAAAGGCTGTAAGCTTATCCCTCACAGCCTCATTTTCATCCATGTAAAGTTCAGTATGGCGTCTAAACTGATTAAGGTCTATAGGTTTACAGAATATGAATAGCTTACTTACTATGGAAAAGTTTTGAGGCATTCATTTAGCTCATACACAAACTTTCTATCCTCCAACCAGTTGATACCCTTCTCGGTGTGGTGGGCACAAAATAACCTGGTGGAGACGCTAGAATGCCTTCTCCTGAGGAGAGATGAAGGGGATGATCCAGAACATGAACTCTTTTGGCAAGAGGATCCAGAACCTCAGCCCTGTGTGATTGATTGTTGGGCTGAAGGATCTGTACCTGTGCTTCATGCTGCTCAGGAATAGCACAAGGTAAGAAAAGGTGGGATGTAGACAGTAGGGGGTCAAGGCAGTGAAATTCTCTGACTTTATGATGACTTTCTTAACATGTTATATCTTAGGTTTATATGACATCCCAAACAGCCTAACGTGAAAAGACTGGTGGACCAGACAGAGGATTGTTATGACTGAAACCAAATTCCTGTTGCTCACAAACTGTCATTTGTTAACCCAGAAATTAAATAAAATATTTATTCTGTATATTAATATGTAATAATTTATTTTATATCTAATAAACAGCTTCTGAAGGATCATGTGGCACTGAAGACTGGAGTAAAGATGCTGAAAATTCAGCTTTACATCACAGGAATAAATTAGATTTTAAAGTATTTTAAAACAGAAAACAGTTTTAAATAATATCAACAAAATACAAGCTTAAAAAGATTATTGTGGTAGGTACTGACTGTACATAATGTCTCAACAGAACTACTCCACCTTCAACCTGCTACCGCTCAATGTCAATAGAGTGATGATACCGAATTATTCACGAAAACTGGAGAAATCTGACTTCCTTAAAACTCCAAACATAAGCAAAGGAACTCAAAGGAAGCAAGTCCCTGTTCCTCTTACAGTATAATTGCCTCTATTGCTTGCCAAGTTTAGTCCTAATTCACTTAAGAACTAAAAAAATAATTTCATTTAGGTCTCTCAGCCTCAAAACACTGACTCATCAAACACAGTTTGGGCCTGAGGTGAGGAAACAGTGAGCTCCAGAAACTCACGAACTGATGTGTGAAAAAAAAAGAAGTCATCTTACCCTACTATAAATTATGAAAAAATAAAATAATAACATGTACTGGAGCTTCCCTCTGCGGACAATGTAAAGAAATTTCTTACTGCACTATTTTTTTATTGAGTAAATTATTGCCTTGTCTGCATTTTTCTGTGACGGTTGTGGCAAGAATAAACAATTAGACCTAATTCATCTTCGACATCTGTCTGTTATTCATACCTGCAATTTAATGAATAATTGAATGAATCCACCCAATATTACTGCCAACTTAATTTGGTGGTATGCCAAATTGATTTAATTAAGTTTTTGTTTGCATTTTTTTTCCATCCAGCCTGTTAAAAAAAAAAAAAAAAAAAAAAGTATTGGTCATTTTCTGCCAGGATATTATCCATTAATTTTATCGACATTTCTTTTAAGCCTAAAACTCAATGCAGTGCAAAATAAAACACAGGTAAAACACTTTAAAAAAATCTATATGGAAAATTCCTTCATATTACTACTGTACATTATGCCTTATTTTTATGGATTTTGACTGTCTATACTAATCCAGAAAAAATGGATAACACACCATCACCTAAGCACTCTTCTGTTTTAGTGAGCAATTCTATATCCGTTTCCATTCATGATACTGACTCTTAAAGTGGACGAGTAATGCAATCAACAGGAACAACAGTTGTCAAGGGAACCTCACTGGAACTCAGGGAAAATAAGTCACTGTGGTTTCATGTGTTTTTATTTACAGGCTTCTATGAAAAGATAAAAATATCGTCAGGGACTCGTGAATATTCAGTAAAGAAAATCATATTTATTACATCCTCACACTGTGGTTTAAGAAGTGTGGTGAAATGTATATGTGCTAAAAGCAAAAATATGTGCTTTTAAGTTGTTTTGACTCATCTGAAAGAATTATGTACATTTGTAAATGGAGCCTATTGCTGTTCCAGTCCCAGAAATCCAGACGACAAGAAAATTGGTCTAATGGTTTCAAAAGCCTTGCTTAGCTAGCCTCAGATCTCATCTAAAATTCCCAGTTTACACCAGTGAGTTTGATATATCAAAAACACTTGCAAAATTAATAATGAATTAAAAAACGTTTTGATTAAATTAGTTTTCATTCAGGTAACTACTTTAAAAATATGTCATGAACATTATTAAAATACCTGAAGATTGATTCAATCAGATCATGTTAGTAAATGTTGTACAGTACTTATGTTTTTGCTTTAACTTTTAACTTTTACAGTACATCACCAATGTAAAGTTTTCTTTACTTTATACTTTTATTCACCAGGGATGCCTTAAATTGATCAAGAGTGACAGTAAAGACTTTTACATTGCTGTATAGTTGTTTAAAATACTGTTCTTTTCAACTTTTAAAGAATCCTGAAAACATTTATTACGATTCCCACAGAGCTTAAATCTTTAAAATATATTAAAATAGAAAACATTTATTTTAAATTGCAATGATATTTCATAATATTACTGTTTTGTACTTTTTACTAAAAACAGTTACAAATCTTACAAGCCCCCAAAATTCTCTACAGTTACAAAATTAAGGATGAAAACTATACAGTATAATAATTAAGAGATTTTATTGCTTTGATATGTTCTTTTATTTGTGGGACAATATCCATATCATTTTTTTTTTAACTTTACAACATGGGGCAAATGTAACATTCTGACTTGTTTTACTAAATCTAATATTGTTGTAATATTATCAGGCCTATTCACTGTAAATATTTCAGTACTTTAGGTACTATTACTATTGGCACACATGCATTCATTTCTTTTCCAAAAGATGTTATCAAGGAAAAATTTATAATTGCTCCCAGTCTTCCCTCCTTTCAATCTGTTTTTTCAAACTAACCATAATATATAAGACAATTATTAGTGTTGGAACCATTATGGAGTAGCATAAACTTTAAGCAATTTCAAACACATCATCTGGATCCACAATAATTCATAATTTCCACCACAAGATGTCGCTGCAATACCATAAACAGTCCAAACATGGCAAAACCATGACAGAGTTTTAAACTGACAACATGGAAACCACTCCGTTACAAAATGTACATTAGTTCAGCTGTGGAAAAACAACCTCATGATTATTAACTGCATGATCGTTTTATATCTGATTGAATGACACAAACTGTCTGCTTCTAGATGGAGCCAGTTTGCTTTAACATTTGCACAAAACAAGCAACATCAGTATGAATGCCGTAAACTCATGAATATTCATGCAAGTAAAGGCCTGTGGGGACTGGAGCGTTCTTGGAAATGGAAACACTGGGTTGGAAAAACATAACCCGCCTTTTCTTTACAGCGATTAAAGACATTCAAGTGAACTAAATAAAGAGCATCACTGTTAGAAGCTCCTCCAGTCTTTATGTTGATAGACTTAATGTATCAATCTCGAGTCTATATTACCACACAGGCCAAAAATTAAATGCTAGAAAAGTTCCAGCCAAAATAAATGGAGTGACTCACAAATGCTGGTTCCATGCCAATGCATGGATGATATGAGATTAGAAGAATTTTGGGTAAAATCATAAAAAGATATTCATGTAGACTGTGATCTCAGCATTGAGACTCTGATCCACGGGCTGCTGTCTTCCTTGCCCTTCAGCTGCCAAAAATAAGAATGAAGTACAAATGTAAAATGCTTTTATTCCTCCTGTGAGAGTAAAATTAGAGCCGGAGGGCCTATTAAGGTGAGTTTGCAAAAGATGTCTACGAGACCTCCCGCTGTTTTATTCTGTTCCCGAAGAATAAAAAAGAAGTTCCAAAACGTCTAAAGAACAAGCGTGGCATACTGATGACTATTTAAAGGGCTGTCTGTGCTCAGCCATACCTGCGCTGTTCCGATCATTACACTCTCTCATGACCTGATTTTCTAGCTGGTTTACACTCTCTTTTCAACTCTCAGTCCTCAGCGGTACCGAAATTGTTTGGAAATGCCTTTTTCTGCACTGCGGGGATCTTTTAAAAACTCTTTTCCTTATTTTACCCCATCAAACTCTCAGAAGTGTGAGTTTACGAATGGTTTTTAATCAGCTTCATTTTTGATTCTCTCAGCGGGGGCTTTAAAGGGCATCACATAAACGTTTTTAGATCACATCTCAGCTTTGGATGTGTAAATGCCCAATGATAACAATCACATTTTGATCTGATACTGGCCACGCATCACTTATCCACAATTTGGGGTCACATTTATGTTCTCTGGTAACAGATTTAGGTTATAAAAACATTGTTGGATAACTATTTTGAAATGTTTTTTGTCATGATTAGAACTTTATTTAAAGGTTACAAAAACATTCTACTAACTTTATTTTTACCCAAAGTATAATGTTATTTGAGAAGGTTCACCCAAAACTGAAAATTCTGTCATCATTTACTAACCCTCATGTCTTTTCAAACCTGTATTAATTTCTTTCCTCTGTCCAACACAACAGAAGATATTTTGAAGAATGTTGATAACCAAACAGTTGGCGGTAGCCATTGACTTCCGCAGTTATTTTTTTTCATACTATAGAAGTCAATGGCTACCAACAACAGTGTTGGGGAGTAACAAGTTATTTCTGTCATGACAACTCTCGGAGGGATTGGCATGGTAATGTACATGACAGTGTTAATGTATTTGGTCTTGGCGGAATAGATCTGCTACACTGCTGTTGTGGCAGAGCAAATACCGAGACTTGCTACTGCCAATACATCCACAACATGCTGCTGTGAGCATGTAAGAAATACTGCTGCTGCAAATATAACATAACATGAAATAACCCCCTACAGCATACATGAATCACCTCGTAGCAGATCTATACAGGTGGAGCTGGGGAAGGTGGAGGGTTTCTGAAGCACACTGTGAAACTGCAACAACAAGCACTAGTCATATATTTGAATATTGAGCAGTGAGCTCATTGGCTACCGATACAGGAGAGAACCAATCAGCTGTGCCATGTGATAATGATGTCATTAGGTCAGATTGAGTTAGACCTATAGGACTGCGCCATCTAGAGTTTCATGCCAGAACTCTGTATATGTAACAGAGTTACATAATTTCATTACAAAATAAATGTAACTCTAACTGTTACTGAGAAAAAAGGTGTAATTAAATTACAGTTGCTTAAGAAATTGTTAACTGTTACAAAGGGGTAATCAAAAAAAGTAATCAAAAAGTAATAAATTGTAATCGGTTACATTATTTTAATAAAGAAATTTGAAATAGTTACACTGCTTATTACATTTTAAATAGAGTAACTTGTAACCTGTAACCTATTAGATTTCCAAAGTAACCTCCCTGACCATCAACTGTTTGGTTA
Source organism: Tor tambroides (assembly GCA_021397915.2). Lineage (NCBI taxonomy): Eukaryota > Metazoa > Chordata > Actinopteri > Cypriniformes > Cyprinidae > Tor > Tor tambroides. The sequence continues at coordinate 37,247 of JAFVLL020023588.1, forward strand.
CCAGCGTTCTTCAAAATATCCTCTTTTGTGAAATCTATCCCTTTAATATTTCAATAATGCTAAAATGTCCATTTTCTTGTCATGATTATAATGTTATTTAAAGATTACAAAAACATTTCTTAATTACATAATTATTCGAATGTTGTTCTAAGAACATTTTCTCTCAACATTATGAGAACATTCATCAAGTTCAAAAAACATCATAAGGACGTTCCGAAAAAGTTGATCTCAGAACCTTTTGCCAGTGTTTTGTGTTAGGACAAAACATTCTAAATAAATGTTTGTGGAACATTCTTATAACCTTGTTAACTGATGTTGTCATAACGTTGACAACATTAATTAACAAAGTTATGAGAATGTTCCACAAACATTACTTTAGAACGTTTTGTCCTAACATCTATAGCTTTTAAAAAACATTAGTGAAAGTTGTGAGAACTTTCCCTATCGGCTGGGTTAAAGAAGAAACTTTTGAGGGAGATTTCCTTAAACCGATGTCTTTGCTTGAAACATCACTGTCAAGGCAAATGTCGTGTAGGTGGACAAGAAGAGTTCTGCTGGTAGTGCATGACGAGGCAGAAGCGATGCTTATTGTGTCTTGTCACTACTGCCATAAATACAGTATCTTTTCTCTCCATTGATGCTCTGTGGAGGTTCAGGTGCGGTCGCAGCAGACAACCTGACCTTCACGTCTCCCAGCTGACAAGCATAGTATGCCTCTTTTTCATTCTACTCATGGGCACTTTTATTTGTATGTGACTATTTGCATATTTTAAAGCCTCTCCAAGGCCTGTCAGCGCAAACCCCCGCTGTGTCAGTCTTCACTCCCTCACAAACATCTAAAAAATGATTAGTTACCTGAGGAGCACAGCTGAAGAGCCAAAACAGTCCAGCACTAACATCCAGAGATGTCATTCTTTTTAAGAAATGCCAGCTGGTGAGCCATTTAAAAATCAGTTTCTTCTCTAAATGTAAGTGTAGAGGCGGTACAAAACATTTCTGCGATGGATCGATTACCTTTTTAGAAAACCCTTCACCCAACAAGAAAAATCTTCTTTCAGAGGCAGATGTCACTCATAGTCAGAAAGAAAGTAGAAAAATGTAAATATTTTAAGGTGTTAAAAGCTTTCAAAATACCATCAGATAAGCAACCCTAAAAATAATTTTATACTTATCTGTTCTCTTTAATTCATGCTAACTCTAGATCATCTTTGTTGGTTGAAAATCACATTCTATTGAGTTATTGTGGCTTTCTGTCTTTTATCTCCATGGTGACCTTTACCTGTTTTCTTTGGATCTTTGTTCTTGACTGTGCAGTGAATATACCGCTTATTACATTACTGCTGCAGTTTATAGCCTCTATTCTTACCTCATTCACCTCAGACCACAGCAAAACCCTTTTATCAAGTGAAGGTTGTCAAACAGAAAATCAGTTATTCTTTGGCAGCCTTCACATAATCAATGAATGAGATACTGATAGCGGTCAGATGGCAAACAAAACTATTATTTGATTTCTTCATAAATCAAATCATTGACTTGTAGTGCGGCTATTAAAGATTTGACATTTTCTTTGAACCCCTGTGGGATTTCTGTGTGAAACAGAACTGCAAAAATAAAGACTTCAAAACGGTGACCCTGAACACTTCTCCTGTCAGTTTTTTATTTTATTTTATGTTATTTTATTTTTGGACAAAGAGCCAAATTATTAATTATTGTTAACTAACACAATATTTTTAATTAAATTAAATTGGGCTTAATATAAATATAGAAATATTTTATCATTAAATATTTTTATAATTTTTTAAACAAATATATTTTCTAAATATAATGTTACATTGGCAACTAACAAAAATAAAACATTTTTTAAAAAAAAAAATGAAGTACTAAAAATTAAAGCTGACAATATAAAAAATAAAAAGCTAACATAACAGCATAATTTATTTATATAGCACTTTTCAAAACATAAAATGCAACTCAAAGTGCTTCACAAGCAAAAAGCAAATATTAAAAATACAATATCAATATAAAATAAAGCACAAAATGATTCAACAAGTAAACAAATATAAACAAATATAGAAGAAAAAAGAAAATAAGGCACAAATGATAAAATAAAACAATGCAAAATTGCACACACTTCACACACTATTATACTCATAAGCTACTTTAAAAAGATATGTCTTAACCCGCCTTTTAAAAATATACATACCAGTGGACTCTCTCACTTCTTTTGGTAGACTGTTCCAGATTTCTGGAGCATAGGCCTAATGACTAAAAGTGGAACCACCAGATCGCTTAAGATTTACTGTGTATTGTGCCAAAAGACCAGTGCTATAGAGGATCGTAACATTCTGTTAGGAACATATTTAGACAAACAGTCAGAAATGTAAGATGGTGCCAGATTATGCAATGTTTTATAGACTAATAAAATAATCTTAAAATCAAACCTTTGATGAACTGGTAACCAATGTAATTCAATTGAAACCGGTGAAATATGTTCTGGCGTCTTTAAATTCATTAATACTCTGGCCGTTGCGTTTTGCATCAATTGTAACTAACTATAGAATCCTTTGGTAAGCCAGTATACATAGCACTACTGCAATCAAGTTGAGAGAAGATAAATGCATGATCAGTTTTATCTTCTTTTTAGTTTTATAAAATTTGCATTTATCCATTTTACAATGCTAGACAGACAGTTTGACAACCTCTCTATTACACCAGTGTCTCTGGGATCAACCAAAATATATAATTGTATGTCATTATCATAAAAATGATAATTCATGTTCAATTTCTGAATTATGCTGCCTAAAGGAAGCATATATAATGAAAATAAAACTGGGCCAAGGATTGATCCTTGTGGCACACCGTATAATATGTCATAGTTCTTTGATGTACAATCACCTATATTTACTTAAGTATAAGTTCCTTTCTGTAATGTATACGTTTTGAACCAATTTAAAACATTACCTGAGAGACCTATACTGTGTGTATTTATTCTCAGATAATTTACTACCTTTAATATGCTCTTTCAGTATTATGACCTTGTCTGAAACCTGACTGATATTTCTCTCGAATACTATTTTCATCCAAAAATTGATTAAGCTGTTGCAATACAACTTTTTCTAAGATCTTAATTAAAAGTGAAATATTCAAAATTGGCCTATAGTTATTAAGGATAGATCGGTCCAATTTTCTTTTCTTTAGAAGCGGTTTCACAACAGCACTTTTAAAAGCATTAGGAAAAAATGCCTGTCTCAAGTGAATCATTTCCTATGTCCAGACTAATTTAAAATATGAATAAATAATAATGTTATAACATTATAAAATTATAATGTTATATAAATAATACTAAAATAACACTGAGCCACAGTTGCTGTGTTGGGATGCTCAAAGAAACAGAGCAATGTTTTGACAGCAGCACAGCCACCTACCAATGGCTTACTTACAATATTTGTCTTTGCATATTAAACTGAGATAAGAAAGAAGAAAGTATTTAAAACCACCTTTATTTTCTCTTGTAAACAATCCTTTGCATATAAGTTTTTTTCTAATTGCTTTTAATGTTCCCTCAGCCATCCAATTCAGTTAACTGTCTTATGAAATATAATTTTATGGCACAATTTATACAATCCTTGCACGGAAATGTCATTATAGTCCTTTTAAGAATGAACCTTTCTTGTTTGTTTGTTGTTTGTTATGCTGGCTACTGTTAAACATGTAAAACTACATTATACGAACAGAAAACACATTAACATTCTTGTCAGCAACATTTATCGCAGAATAAAGGTGGTACAAGACAGAATAGAGGCTTTGTTTGGAATAACTACTACCATGTTATGCTACGTTCCAGATGACTTGAAGTTCTGATTTTTCCCACCTCCTACTTGGAAATAACGTCTATAACGCCACTTGAAGTCAGATATCCAACCTGTGAACTCGGGGCAGATCGATCAATCCCGACTTCAGAAAACCGCTCATTTGACGTCACTACATCCAATGGGCGTAGTGTGAGCTACCTCACGTCAAACTTAAAAACATTACACATTAACTTAATGTAATGAAACCTTAAGTTTTGCTTTTCGTCATCTGTTTTCAAAACAAACGGCAGCATTTTATGTTAAATTTTTTCTGTTTTTGATATAATTGACACAAAAACACAAAATGCTCCCGTTGTGTCATAGCAACATCATGAGATAAATATATTAACGTGTCACGTGTGATTGACTCGAACTCACTGAGGTTTGAAGTGGGACATTTCAACTTGGATGTTTCCACTTCCGATCTCATCTGGAACATGGCATTACTTATGCTGCATTCACACCATATCGTAATTAGGCTATAGTGATTTTGAGATGACAACACGTGACGCTCTACTTGGAGCTGTTCACACCCTTGGATTTGGACCTGGAACTATTGCACCATCAATGCCTAAGCATAGCGCCTAATGAACCTGAGGTGGTCAGGTAGTACAAGTCGTAGCTCTCAGGAAAGCTCCCAGCCTTGTAAAGTTGTAATTACTAGTTCTATGAGGACGTGAACGCTTTTTAAAAGTTGATATCTCGTATTAATGGTAATTACAATATGGCGTAAATGCAGCTTTACTAGCCTATTGCTGCTGTGTAGGCTATTGTATGCAAACTGTGAACATAGAAGTGTCTTCCACACTTGACCTTGCATTACCATCTTTCTTGACAGCCATTCAAAAAATTAGCTGTATGTTCTGCCAATATACATATACACTAGTTTGCTCTTTGTTTTGCTCTTAATTTTCATTCAATATTAGTCTTATATATTATCAAAATTAAAAATAAAAAAAACATTGTTACCGTGTTGCTAGCTTATTATTCCTTATCAGAAGAAACGTTTTGAGGGACACCAAGACATGTAAAGCTGCACAATAGTTCCACTTTTTCTTCGAGTCAGATTGATGAGATGATACCACAGTCTCAAGTTTCAGATGTCAGACAGAAGTGCATTAACCTGCAGTTTCTCTCAAAAACTCAATACTAGCTTGACAGTATAGTCTGCTTGACAAGGATTCAAGGTAGCGCAGGGATGTGTAAATGCCCTAAAGTGACTGGGAGACAGACTAGACTTACTGGATTTCAAAGCTCCCTTGAGGTCTTCTCCAGTTGTTATCCTTCCGTTCCCTTCCTTCTCGCTCTGGTTAGAAAGCCAGAGAGCAGATGGTGCCCTCCAAAGTCCCTCTTAATCACGAGCAGGTGGAGAGTGTTCAGTGTGTCCAGAGCTGATTTTATTAGAGGTTTCAACAGCATCTGCACATCCTTACAGTAAAGCTGTTTTATGGAAGACTGCTTCTCTCATCTCCCAATAACCCATATTTATTGGATCATAAAATGTTACGGGACGGTAATTTGTGGTTGTAAAGACAGATATACAAAGTGTGCACAGGACACTCTTTGGTGGACCAAAAATATACATCAGTAATATATTAAAATAATGGGCTGAACAGACCATCTCAACAGCTAATCTTGAAGAATCAGTCGGATACGCCGCCTTTACTTCTGAAGGATTATGATTGTCTGTTTTATTGAACTGTGACACTGGAGAATAAATCTGCTTTGATGTTTGTTTTGAATGTTACATATGCATAAACCATTCATTTAAACTTGGCAAGAGTGAGCAATGGGGGAAAATGTCTCATTATTTGATTTGTAGGCCGTTTGTTGTCTAACCAATCAGATAAAATAAAAAAAGCACAATAAATCATCTGATTTATAAATTATATTTAATCACAACATTCTTAGTCCTGGGCATGTCTTGGCATATTCTAGAGCTTATGCAAATCGACTCTTAAATATTCATAAGAAAGATGCCCTTTCAGCCCTTATTAAAAAAAGATGTGCCATTTTAGACTACATCAAGTGAAACAAAATGGCAGCCAGTATAAAAACAAACGTCCTTCAGAATCAATCCACAGGCTGCATGTGGACACAATTTTGTCTCATCAAAAGTTAACATTGGCATTTAAGCCACTCTAACTAGTATCACTGGAACTTCAGAGGTGATTTGTCCACACATTGTAGTGCTGGTAGCATAGGAATGGCTTTTATCATGATAGTAATTTTTAGCTCTTCAGGTTTAATGGTCGTAATCATAATAATGCCTCCTCTTTATAATGCCTCTGCCAAGCAGTTCTGAATGACTTTATGACCGTGTTAAAGAGACTTGTAAAATAAATGTTTAGTTTTTTCACTTAAGGAAAGAGGTTTAATAAATCAAACCTGTCAGAATTAAAGGGGGACTTGTGACATTACTATATAATGTGATTAGAATTTATATATAGTCATATGAATAGTGTAGTGCTTGCACACATCTATTTTTTTGTCTGCATACAGACTGAAACATAAGATATCAGTGTATTTATGCATCTAAAACAAATACTTTATGAACAGCTTTAGAGATTAACAAATGTTTATAGACAAAAAACGTATAGACAAAAAATGTTTTAAAACAACAGAGCAGAATGAAACTATAAATGAGGAATGTGTTAGATAAAACTTTATTTTGGTAGTCCTAGATATGTTCTAATATCTATAAGTAACTTTGCAACTACATGTCAACTAGTCATTAGAGTACTGACCCGAATATAAGACGGCCCTGATTATATGACGACCCCCCTTTTTCCAGATGTACCTTTTGGAAAAGGCTTTTTGAAAATCAAATCGTATGTTTTACTGAGAAAATATTCATATTGCATATTTTCCCTATTTTCATTTTTGTTTTGAAAGTATGGTAAATACTGGTCAAATGTACCAACAATCACATTTAAAAATATAAATGTGTAAATCTGTGTAAGTGTAAATACAAGGTTTTAATAAGCTTCTTTGTCTGCTTACAATATAAAACTTCTGACTTTCTTCTTCTTTGACATTGAAAAGAATTCATTCAGAGCAGCTGGACGGGATGTTAACCCTCAAGCAGGGCTTCAAGCAGTTTTGGAGACTTGAAACAGCTTGATAGAATGGAGTTTTGTTTGAAAAACCATTGAAGATAATACATTTCCTTTTTTATCTTGGAAGAGAACAAAAATAATTGCCATCTCTTCTCTTTTCTTAAAGATTGGAGAAGAAGAGCCAGCTTTTTTTGAGCATCCTCCAGAAAGAAGTAGGACACTGTCTGGGAGGAAGCCGGAGAATAAGGGAGAGAAAATAAAGGAATCTTGGTTATTAAGATCACAGATAAAACCCTCCTTGGTGGAAAAATACAGAACGACACATACTAGGTTCCTAATCAACCATCTGCAAAGCAGCAGATTAAAATAGTGCTGTGATTGTATTAAAGTCTGCAGGGCTCTCAGTCCACAAGAATCACAGAAAAAGAACATCTGTGACCAAAGCAGAAGGTAAATGCTGATCCATGAGGAGTATTTACCCAAGACGAGTGCCTGTCCTCCCACGTACAGTATACATTCCTCATAAACCTCAGTTCTCCATTTGTCTGGGTTTTCCAGATCTGGAATTATGTATTAATGGGAACTAGATGAGTCAGAGATGGGTCAGTTATTCTCTGACACTGAACATACCTTGGTAAATTTCCAAAAGGTCTTTCTAAAAGCAGTTTAAATACAACCGCTTTGGTGTGATGTGACACCAGAAGGGAAATGATTCTCGAAACGATTCCTTTCCCATTCTGAGCTCTTTACCAGTGACCAGACTGACAGATGGGCCCTGAAAATGACCTGGTTTTAATTTTCTTAAATCCTTTTTGATGTGCAATATTAAGTTGAAATCAGGTTTTTAGATCAGTAATTTAATGCAAACAAGATGGTACTGTAATGCATCGCAGAATTTTGTTTCAAAGAAGTGACTTAAAGCATCAGGTATGTAATGCAGACAAGAAGAATCAGTGCGCAGTGAATCAAGCCTGTGTCTCTTTGTGTTTCATTAGAGATGTACTGAACCATCAGAAATGGTATTACTTTTTGGATGCCATTGTATTAACCATGAAATGAAGGGTTTAAGTTTAGTAACTGAAGAGATTTTGTGTAATGACAATCATTATAATAAATGTTTCCTTAGCTACAGCAAATTCAAAAAGTAATTTGGAGAGTTAGTAATGTCACACCCTCTACTGTGGTACTGAGAAAACTGAACTGTATGGAAAATTATGTTTATAAAAGGTCCAAAATGACCTTTCATCTAAGAAGAAAAAGAAATCACATACACACACACGTGTATATACAGTGTATATATATATATATATATATATATATACACATACACACACACACACACATATAAATAAATTAAGCACCAGTATGTTTGTATGTATTTACTGGTGCTCATTTTTCCCTTTATTAAAAGTTAATTTACGTTATTTTTTATCTTATGCATAAAGCCCATTTCTACTTGCATTTGTCTCTTGTTGAGTGCTAATTTTAGACCCTTTTTACACACAATTAAATTTATACATTTACATTTCTAAATGTAACACAAATAAATACTTGGAGGCATCCATATATTTCCTTCTTTAACAGTTTCTTATAATAAAGGAATTTAGGAGGAGCTGTATTGATTTTTGCTCTTCTCTCTCTTTACACTCAGTTACTTGTGGTTGGGTTGAAGGGCAGATCACATTTGGTCGATAACACATTATCACCCGCAGGCCTTGTGCTTCTAACATTGACTTGAGATTAAAGTGGTGGTTTTACAGCCTGTTTCCCCACTGAGTTTTATGTACATGTCTCCGTCTCCCACCTGATACCCTCCCTGTGGTGTATGTGTCTTCGTGGGGGTGGGGGTGTATTAAAGTGTCTCGGGAAGAATTTGTGTATGAAGTAACTCAGGTTACCAGGGCCCACAGAGTTCATGGACAGTGACTGACACATTCAAGCCTAATGATTTAACCAGGAGTGTAACTCCACGGTCAGGCCTTATCTCCACATAAGTGGATTTATCTGAGATCATGCCTCATAAAAGAGAGAGAGCGAGAAGTGAAACTGAGAACATGTGAATGTGACAACAGTCACTGGTCGGTCTGCAGTTGCAATTGAGGAATGGCTTGATATTTTATCTTAATTTTAAAGTATGTCTTTTATTAGGTGGGAAGTTAATGGTGGTAACAGGTTACAGCTGTTTGGTGACCCTCTTAAAGGGATAGTTCACCCAAAATTGAAAACTCTGTCATCATTTACTCAGCCTCCCATTGTTATACAACCTGTATGATTTATTTATTTTTTTTCAATAAAAAGCAATGTTGTGATGAAGACCGATGGCTGTCAAGCTCCAAAAATGACCAAAACCACTATAAAACCATCATAAAAGTGGTTTATCAGATTTTCTTTCAAAGTCATACAATAGCTTTGTGTGAGAAACACACTGAAATTTAAGTAGTTATAACTTCTGGATAGTTTTTGCATGTGACGTATGTAATGTTTTAGCCCAAAATCCTCACACAGGAAGTGGCTGGAGCTCAACTTCCTCTGAGGCTGCCACATGGCAGGATTATTCCACTTAACACTCTTACAGACTCTCTCAGCGCTCTACAATCTGCATAACTATGTCATTAAGCTCTTCAGATTTATTTAGCGTGGACATTAATCCACATTCACACCAAAAGCTGCTCTGCTGTCATTGTGAGGCTTCCAAACAGAAAAGAAAATGGATTAAATCATTTGTTGTACTGAAATGAAGGACAATTCAGATTTTTTTTCCCATCTCCGTATCCTCAACAAAGCTCCAGTATTAGTTTCATGTGTGCCACCCAATTAATTACACAGAAAATGTTCAGTTAAAACACTTCAACTCTGAAATATTTTTAAAACAAAAATAGTAACAGCAAATGATGACAGCACAAATCAATTGTTTCTAGTTTAATTATGACAGCTGCACATGTGATGTGATTTTGATTGCAGTAAAGTGATATATAAAAGTTTTTAAAAAGCATTCATGCCCTGTGCTTGATCAGCTCTGAATGTTTTTACAATAAAAACAATCATTCACATATAATAAATAATATACAAAAATACAGAAAACAATCTATATAATCATAAATAATCATCCATATGGAATTTGAAAATTATGCAAACAAAAATGGACTACAGTCATACACAATTGCTTGAGGCTGGAAAATAGTGTTTCAATTATATTTGATCCACTGCAGGAAATGGGTGCCGTCAGAATGTTCTTTTTTTTTTTTTTTTTTTTTTTTCCAGAATGTTCTTAATAATGGATTTTTTTCTACAAACACACAGCTTTACACTTTACAATACAGTAATTGATGAACTGGGGTTGTGTGGATTATTGTGATGTTTTTATCAGCCGTTTGGACTCTCGTTCTGACGGCACCCATTCACTGCAGAGGATCCATTGGTGAGCAAGTGATTTAATGCTAAATTTCTACAAATCTGTTCTGATGGAGAAACAAACTCATCTACATCTTGACTGGCCTGAAGGGTAGTACATTTTCAGAAAATTTTAATTTTGGGGTGAAATATTACTTTAAGAAATGGTGGGTAAAGATGACAGAATCCCAGTGCACTGTGTTATTATGAAGTAATCTTCAGAATTGATTGATTTTTTTATTTTTTATTTATTAGATTTTTTTTACAGGTGTTTTTGTTTGTTGTTGAAGGAAATGTCTGTAAACTTAAAGGAAAAGGAGAATATTTGGACAGGACATCTATTTTTCTACATATTTTCTATGTTACAGTGAAATTATCTACTGTAAACCTCACTATCAAGATACTGACATACATCCACCCAGATTTTTCATTCCTGGCCCATTTTACACTAATCATTTTATTTTTGTCTATTTTAACTTCATTTTGCTTGGCTTTAATGCTAGCATCTACTGTGTATGCTCATCAGCAAATCAGTTAATACGGCTGTGCATGCATTACATCATCTAATTAATATTCATGAGCTGGCTCATAAGTTTTATAATGTGTCGCTACACTTTTCAGATCTCACGCCCCTGCATATAAATCTCTTATATGGTATTTACAGATGCAGCAAGAGGCAGAAAGCATGGTGTTCTTGTATTCTCTGCATCTTCTCTCTGAGATTTACGTTGACTGTCTGGATGTACATCTGTCATTAAGCACTGGTGTCCTCAAGAGACTCCTGTGTGCTAAACCATCTGTTCTCTGTCATCCGCAGGGCCTT
>JAFVLL020023589.1:0-29602 GCA_021397915.2 Tor tambroides
TTGAATACCGTAAGTCATTATTTCACAGAACATTACAGCACAGAGAGATGCGAAAATGTCTGTAATTTCTGATATTTATTCATTGGCGGGAGATGACTTCCTAAAGAGACCAGGAAATTGGAATTCTTCATGTCCTCACTTACATTAAATATGGATTGAGGAAGCGTATGATAGGGCCGCTATTTAAGTGGCTGGGGTTAAAGTAGGCAGTGATTGACCACCTCCTGTTCCTGCCTGACAAAACTCCATTTACATGCCACATCTAAAGACACACTGATGACTCGACAAAGACACTAATTCTCCACTTTAGCGCCAGCAAATGAGAGTAACATAAACTAGGAGAGTGGCATCTCGTAGACGTTCCGTCATGGTATTTTGTGCGCGTGGATTAATGGCGTTCAGACTCTCTTAACCATTTGTTAGACCTTACTGGGTTGATAACACTCATGGGCAAAACCAAATATTGGAGATCGAGCTAAGATGTAATTGTGTACTAACAGCAGGGAATAAAAGCGATGGAAAGGATGGCTGAGGAAGACAGACAGCAAGAGATCAAATGAGACATCTGAAGATCTGAGGCCAACAATCTCTGATTTCTACCCCCAAGCGACTCATGATTTGCTAAGTCAAAGCAAGCCTTCTCATCTGTGAGCTTAGTTAGCTTCCAAATCAAAGCCTCATTTGGACGTCCCCAAGCCTCCGAAAAGCCTATGTAGGCTGCCATTTATGGGAAAAAACAGAGATGGTGGAAGGATGCTGGTTGATACACAGTTTGAGACTTGTAGTTTTGCTCCTTGTAGTTCGGCCAACTCAAAGAGACAAAAACAAGAGAAATCCCATAGTGTTTTCTAGAAGATTCTACTGGTATGAATGTGGAGACAAGGTGTGTTCATGTTCTTATAGAACTTGTAATTTTCTGAGAGCTCCTGATGGCTTCAGCAGTAAAATGTAGTTAGGTGAGTAGTTATTCTATTTAATACTTCCTATAATTCCTATAATACTGCAAAAATAATCTGAAAATAAATGTAATAAAGACACACAATATAGTTTAATGTAGCTAGCACAGTTGAATAATTATCTAATGTCATGATGAATAAACTATAATCCATTTGCATAATGACAGCATAATTACCTGTTGCATTGATTACTGAAATTACACAATTATTTTGGTGTTAATACCCTCTTGAAAAACAACAGCATATGCTGGTTAGGTATGTTTTGAAGCATGGCAGCTGGTTTGAGCTGGTTTAAGCTAGTCCTTAGTTGATCATGAGCTGGTTTAAGCTGGTCCTAAGCAACTAGCTCCTTTTTAGGACCAGCTCATAATCAGCTTATAACCAGCTGGGGACAAGCTTAAACCAGCTCATGACCAACTAAGGACCAGCTTAAACCAGCTCAAACCAGCTGCCCTGCTTCAAAACATACCTAACCAGCATATGCTGTTTTTTTCAACAGGGTAGTGTTACCACAGAAATGCATAATTCCAAGTCAGAGGACAAAAACAGTTCCAGGTTGAACATTCAGGTTGTTTTCTAGTAATTACAGTAATTACGACATGAGAATGCAGCATTTTTTGTGCTGATTGTTTGCTTTGATCGATAGGGAGACAACAGTGATGGTTCACCCAAAAATTATAATTCGGTCATCATTTACTCACCCTCAAGTTCCTCCAAATCTGTATGAATTTCCTTCTTCTGCTGAACACAAAAGAAGATATTTTGAAGAATGTGTGTTATCAAACAGTTGATGGTACCCATTGACTTCCATAGTATTTTTTCCCATACTATGGGAGTTAATAAGAACCAGCAACTGTTTGGATACCAACATACTTCAAAATATCTTAATTTATGTTAAACAGAAGAAACATATACAGGTTTGGAACAACTTGATGGTGAGTAAATGATGACATAATTTTCTTTTTTGGGTGAACTATCACTGTAATGTAAAAATGATTTAAAGTGCACAAAGTTTTACATTGTACATTTTCTTAAATATGTTTAAAATAATGTATATTCACATTATCTGTCATAACAATGGACTGTAAAAAGTGGTTTTAATCTACATAAGGCAGGTTGCTCAGCTCATGTGTTTGGCAATTTAATAAACACAAACGTCTGATAACTTTATATCAAACTGACAACTTGCCAACTTGTTACAGAGTGCACCGGTTAACCTGACCAGGTAACATCACGTCATGGTGCTCCAGAGCTGCTAAGGACAGCAGAGAGGGTAATACTGTTGTATTGGTTGCTTAGGAAGATGAATAAGTATGAATAAATATTAAATCTCCGAATATGCACCTCTAAATATTGAACAAGAGCACATATTTAAGCTAACCACAAAACAGTACTGAAGATAACATCGTTGCACTTCAGCAGTCATTGTTTATCGATATAGCGAGGCAGATCATTGAAGCCGTTGCATTCCTTGCACTGCTTTTTCGCATTTTGCATCATGCAGAGCAATCCTGGCTGAGCTTTCGGTCAGTCTGACAGTAATTTCCACAGTGAATGTGTATGATTGCACAATTGAGCACTATGGTGTCATTCTCTGATATGGTGTCATTCCTATTGTATGTCATAAATTTCAGGCTGCTCCAAAAGATACAAAACAAATTCTTTGTATTTTAAAGCAGATTCTGTCTCGTGTTGGAGTGAGAGAAGGAGGTTTTCAAACAGACACGATCATTATCCTCATCACCACATTTCATTGTGTCAATCACAGTAAATGTGAGCTCGCAGACAAAGCTGGAGAATATTTTAGTCATGGTGCAATGCTGGAAAACCATTTTGAAAGAAGGACACCTTTTGTGTGTGCTATTAAGTGTTATTGAAATCACACACAGTGGACTTCAGAAGTCAGTGTACATTGGAAATGTGTGACTTAGAATCTAATTTCAAACTTAAAAGAGCTTTTAGGATTTAAAAAGAAAAATATTATGGTATATAATAAATCAGAAATGTTTAAGATTCTGCTCCATGGTTAGAATACTATCATTTGTAATAAAAAATGCATTCAATTATAATTCATGCAAAATAGTGACATACCTGGACATACCTGGTCATGCGATTGAGAAAACACACAATGTGACATTTATATCACAAGCGAACATTGTCTTCTTAGTCTCGGATCCATAAGGGATGTCCTTCACCACTATAAAAACAAATATTATCTGAAAATCTCTGGCATGCATAGGTCAGAGAGTCAGTCAAAGAAGCTCTAGCTGACATTTAGTTGCACTGATAAATACCATGACATTTTACAAGATGGCCTTGCCTTAAAAGATGACCTCCAATAAGGGAGTGTATCAGTCAATCCATCACACTATGCTCAGCATATAACTGATTTAAGTGTGTTTACACTGTATCCTGTTATTCAGCAGAGTGTTCCCTCCAATTATGGACAAATCAGCCAATATGCATCGCCTTAAAAGTGACGTTTTACCCCTAACTTGCTTCCCTTGATCAGAGAACAGCCCAGCTTTTATCCACTTTGGATTCACAAACAATATGCAAACCGCAGTCGCACATAAAAGCAGCGCGGCATCTTTGTTCTGTCACTTCTTAATGTCTTGCATAAAGGCTTCGCTTATTCATTAAGAAGGTTATCTCGCCCGCAGCTGAATTCCCTCAGATTGAGACTGCCACCCCTGCTGTGAGGAAACGCACAACTGACGGTCTGGATAGATCATTTTAGAGTGGATATTAGAGAATGATGTGTGCCTCACAGGTTTCAGTGTTGACTGGAGGAAATACCCAGAATTCCCAGGCTGATCACGCACACCTCCAAGCTAATTTACTTCAGTTTTATCCTGCACTAAACAAAATGCTGTCAGAAAATGCTCAGAATGAACACTGAATATGAAAGTAGGCATTGATTATTATTGGTTCAGTTCACCTGTTTGAATGGGTAAATTGGCACAAATCAGTCATTTTTTGTCACTCTTGTTTGTTTTAAGAAACATTTGCCTCCAAAAGGAGTCATTTTCTACTGCACTTAAAAAAATATTCAGGCCTCACTTTAAGATTTTTGTATGTAAATTGCATATCACATTTCTGTCCTTTTGGATTACACAGTTTTAACTTAAACAAACTAATAAACTTAATGTTATACATGAAACAGGTAAGATTTCTGCACTCAAAAAATCATGACAGCTTATTTTACAACTATTTGCAAATATTTGGTTTTATTTACAATATCGTTTTCAAACTGCATTTATTCAAACTGCTTAGAATCAACATATATCTGTTAATTGTGAAAACAATTACATTTATTCAGTTAAAAAGCAACATTCATTTATTTAAAATGTATGCAATAAATTTGATTTAGTGATGATAAAATATATAAACCTGGTTATTGTATATTTAAAACAATTTCAGCTTATTACAGAAATGTTACCGGTTTTATTTACGTGTGACTGATAAATATTGTAGTGAACAGCACATTCCAGAGCCCAGTTTTATCGTGGGTCAAACCTTTTTTCAGAGACCTTGGCATTGTTGTACAGTATATTATCAGTATGTAAGTTTGTTTTTATATTTGATATTATATAGCTGATGTCAGTTAATAACGAATAATTACACTTGATTAGTTTCAGAGAAGCAACCGTTTATCTTTCCATAAGATAACTCTGCCATGGGAACACCCAATGTAATCACTTGCATCTTAGGCACTTTTCTCTTTTATTATTCATGGTATTTATTTAGTAGTTGTTGATTACTCTTGTTTATCTTTTGTTAATAAAATGTATTTTATTACACTTGTGCCTTCTTGGTTTTGATAATACAGTAAGAGACTCTACAAGTTAACAGTACATCACCAGTCCTTTAGATAAATCATTTCACCAACTCCTTCCAGTTTACATTAATTTTATTTCTATTCTAATTCTACATTCATTCTAAATGATCAAACAGTCCCTGTTCTCATTCCAAGGTAAAAGTCCTTGACTGGTTCCCCGAACTAAGAATGCAGGGAATTTATCATCTGATATGCTCATAACCGCACCTTAAGTGAAGTTTGATCCAAAAATCACAATGTCAACAATGACGTGAGTACCAATCAATACATAATTTGCATCCCTGTTCTTGGAAGGAGCCTTCTGTTTTATCAACACAAGTCAATACACTGGAAGATAACAATAGAGGTAGCTTTGGCATAAAATTAAGTTCACCAAGTTCACAAAGTTCACAAAGTCAGAAAACAACTGCTTAGCAAATGGTTCCTTCAAGCCTGATTGATAGTTTCCCTGCTCAACTCTTTGGTAGCATTTATGAATAGGACTGATTGCAAGGTACATAGAAGTGTGATTTTATTGCAACATAAATTTTGCAAAAAAAAATGCAATTGTTGATTTATTGTTGAGTAATTGCTAGTAGAAATGTATCATAGGGTTTTTGCCTATAGCACTAAACTGGCCTGGTAAACTAAAATATCCCTTGCCCATGACCAGGACAAAGATAGGAATTTAAAGTTTCAGGAACTCAAAAATGAGTTGGCTGATCTGCAATGAGACAACTTAAAGTTAAGAGCTAAAATATGTAGATTGTCTTCAGAGACTAAAAACCTCCAGTCCATCACTGACAGTCAGGAAGCAGAGTTGAAAACCTGAAAACTGATGTGGTCCACTCTGCAAACATAGCTGACCAATACCCATAATGAGATGTCAGTACTGATGGAAAGGTTAAGTGTAGGAAGTACTAATCTGAATAAGACTAAAACTGAGTTAAGGTCAGCTTTGCTGGAAATTTCTCAGGTGAAAAGCACCAAGAAATAGAACACAGACTTTCCAAATCAAATGTTACCTAAATCCAGCTTAGGGAACAGATGAATGAATGAATGAATTAATGAATGAATGTGAAGGAGTTGGAACAAGGATGATTAAATTGAAAAAAGGGCCTGCCTTTTCAATTTACTCATCCTTGTTCCTACTCCTTCCCCCACAAGCAAACTGAACCTCAGAGAATGTACACCTACTCCACTGGTTAGGTGTAAGGTGTATGGTGTATTCTTAGAATAAACATGTCACATACAGGAGATTTTTTTACAACATAGAGTTGTATTTAAATGATGTTAGTGCAGCTTTGACATACTTTCCTAAGGCTAGTCTGAGAAAGACCACCACACAGACCATCCATGTTTTTATAGACAGACAGAGCCTGGTTATCATTAACAATTTTGACGAATTGTGTAATCCCTTCTATCAGAGTATACATTGTATCAGAACCTATATTGTCTCTCTGCTGTCCTAATTAAGGCCATCATGAATCTCCCAGAGAGTACTATGAGTGCTTATGGAAAACGTATTTTGCTGGCAAAGATGACCCTAGGGCAGAGGAGGATGTCATGTTTAAGAGTCTCTTTGTGAGTAACCTATACCCCACTGTTAGGAAACCACTCATATTCCTGGTAGATGTAGACCATATAGGTGCTTTCGCACCAGAGGAATCTTTCCATAGTTCCTAGAATTATTTTTGGAAGTTTCTCAGCCTTGATGACATGTCCTTTGCACCGTGTAGTTCTAGGTACTTTGTTCCAATGAACTAGCCAGCATGGTAGTTCCTAGAGAACCAATTTCTCCCTCGGGCCGTTTTCCTGGTTGTATTTGTGCCGGAAGCAGGAACTCTGAAGCAGTCGACCATGTCGTCTTTATTCGTGGCATTTACAAACATCAGCAACCGGTGAATGGAGGATGCTGTGTTCGGAGCTGTTGCGTGTCGTGGGTTTCGTGATAATGGAGATGGAATGTAAACACACAATTTACACGAACAAAAGAGCATGAAAATCTGACTAAATCTCCTATTACAACTTGTAGTGTTACCATCGGGGCTGAGAAAAGAACACAGTGCTGCAGACAACAGGTAAATGCCGTTATCACCGTTTTCCATGGTCATGGAGTAAATATCTGTACATTGTACAAAATGCCGGGTATCCGGTGTTTCGTATGCGTTTGGCCAATCAGCATACACTTACATCACTGGCAGTTCCTATAGAACTGTTTTAGACCCTACTCTGAAGTAGGAGCAAAAATAGTTCCCACAAATGGAGTTCCTAGAACTAAATACATTTCTAGTTCCTGCGGTGTGAACATGCCAAAAAGCGGGAATTTCCGTCAATAGTTCTAGGAACTATGAAAAGGTTCCTCTGGAGAGGAGATTTAGTCCATTTTTCATGCTCTTTTAATTGCATAAATTACATGCGTTTACATTCCATCTCCGTTATCATGAAACCCACGACGCACAACAAAAACATCTCTGATCACACGGTCCTCCATTCACCAGTTGCTGACGTTTGAAAATGCCGTGCATAAAGACGTTACTGTTGGCCCCTTCAGAGTTCCTGCTGCCGGTGCAACCAGGAAAATGGCCTGAGGGAGAGATTGGTTCTCTAGGAACCACCATGCTGGCTACTTCCTAGAACTGGGTTCCTAGAACTACATGGAGCGAAAGAGCCTTATGTCTACAGGAGAACCGAGGTAGCTTGTAATGCAAAACCGGGATAGTGAGAGGGTAGGCACAAACGAGACAGAGAGTATGATGCGTCTGTCCTTGAAACTGGTAATAACAGTAAGACACCCCATCAAATGGAAGGGTCAGAACTAACCAGAACAGGTTTGTCCATTGCAGCACCTCCGGCAGAACACCCACAGCTCTAGGTTCTGGGGTTACAGTGGATATAACAATCACTGGCATGACCCCAGAAAGGAGAGCAGGAAGTGGAAAGACAGAAGGGTAGAGATAGCTCTGAGAATGGCTGTAAATGGGGAAGTCATAACAGAAGTAGGAAATCTAGAGGAACTGTAAGTAAGGATGCTGAGAACTTAGCAGAGATCCCGCGCACACTTCCTAAAGCCCTCAAAGATTTCACGTCAGAGGAAAACACCTCCAATGACAGAGACTTGGTTTTCTCAGCATATCCAGGTCAGGGCCTCTCCACAACATCTGAGTGTGGACAAGAGTTAGGGGAAAAGGGGGTATCCATTAACTGAATCCCTTAACTCCTTGTTCTGAGTCTCTGGCCCATGAGGAAAAGACATTAACAGATACAACCTGGTTCTAAGTACCCAGCCTGTGAGGAAAGTGACATTAATAGTTTGACAAGTTCTGAGTCCCCGACCTGTGTATCCTGCTTTTGAGGAAGAAACAGATATGACCACTTTCTGAGATTCCAGCCTGTGAGGAAAGAGACATTAACTCTCCAGCGAGACAGCAACACATCCTAGGTTTCCATCCTAGAGAGACAAAAGTGAATTGACCAAGTTCTGAGT
Organism: Tor tambroides; assembly: GCA_021397915.2. Taxonomy (NCBI): domain Eukaryota; kingdom Metazoa; phylum Chordata; class Actinopteri; order Cypriniformes; family Cyprinidae; genus Tor; species Tor tambroides. Next base: position 8,264 of record JAFVLL020023589.1, read on the forward strand.
CTCTGGCTCAGAAAGGCAGAATATCTACAGATAATTGTAACAAAGTCAAGCTCCGGCAAGCAAACCTTCACTTCAAAGTACTTTCTTCTGCATGTTCCGGATTAAGGACCTTCTGTACCTACTTCAGGCCTCATCTGCATGTTCCAGATTTTAGGAAATTTTGGTGCTCCAGGAGATCAGCATCTCACAGTGCTTCAAGTTCAAGGCTGCCGAAACGGATTTCTGCTTCCTTCTTTACTGCATTGTTACCTAGCACAAGCTGGGGAAGAAGTCATCACTACCAGACTGCTCATTCGCAGTCAGGGAATGTAAATATCACTTAACTCTTTCCAGAGACCTTGGCACTGTTGTAAATTATTAGAGAATGATGTTCTAATTTACATGAGATGTTATATATAATCTTTCGTCTACTTGTTTAATGCATAATGATGTTCTGCACCTTATTAGTTTGAGAGAAGCAAAAGTTTATCTTTCCATAAGATAACATAACTATGCCCTGGCAACACCCAACGTAATCACTTGCTTTTATGCATCTTTTGCACGTTATTCCTTTATCATTCATGGTATTCATTTAGTAATTGCTGATTACTCCTGTTTATCTTCAGTAAGAGGCTCTACAAGTTAACAATATCTCACCATCCTTTAGATAAATCACTTGACCAACTCCCTCCAGTTTGCACTAATTCTAAATTATCGAACAGCCGCTGATGGGAGTGTTCTCATGCCAAGGTAAAAGTCCTTGACTGGTGTCCCGAACTAAGAACGGGGGGGGAAGTGAACATCTGATATACTCATACTGTACCTAAGTGAGGTGTGATCCAAAAATCACAACACCATCGCTGACATAAGTACCAATCACTGCAATATCCATTACATTATGTTTATGATAAAACTGTCTAATCCAAATGGATGGACATATGCAATTAAAATACATGGTCACACTTTATTTTAAGGTCCAGTTCTTGCTATTAACAAACCATTAACTATGACTTTTGCCTCAATAAACTCCTAATTTGCTGCTTATTTAGTAGAAGGTAATTGTTAAGTTTATGCATTTGGTAGGACTAGGGATGTAGAATATGGTCATGCAGAATATGTGCTTTACAAGTACTAATAAACAGCCAATATGTTAATAATAGGCATGCTAATAAGCAACTAGTTAATAGTGAGAATTCCTCCCTATACTGAAATGTTACTAAATACATAAATCTTAAATTTAGGGCTAAACATGTTTTTGAGTGTATGCACAATATTCTATTCCAGTTTATTCACTGAACATGCCTTATCATCTTCATTATTATTATTATTATTTTATATTGGTGTGAATTTATTGCAATAGTAGTAAACTATTAACTGCAACAGACAGAATGAAACATAATTGTGGTTTAATTAAAGATGTAGTTTATTTACTTATTCTACTGATTTAATACAACACTGCTATTTTGTAAAAAGTATGTGTAAATGCTGTAAACTCTTTTATGTGAAAACAATCAATTATCAGTCTAGCAGCATGGTTCTGTCTGGGTAGCACAGCACGGGCCACAGAATTGATTTTTATAGGGAGGGCAAGAATTAACTGAACTATTAACTGAATTATGGTTTAAACATTTTAGCAAAATGCAAATCTGCACTTTTAATTATGAATCCACAAGCAACATGCACCCTAAGGGATATCATGATAGTGAATGTTGCCCTCTTTATCAGTAGTTCAGCCCTGTGCTAGCAATAAACAAGCGTGGCAGTTCATTTCTAGTATTATTAGCTGCTCACCGACTGAATCAGAAATAAAAGTATACTACTGCACACGCAAACAAACAAACAAGCCCCCAAAAGAGGCCATTCCGTTTCAGTTTGATGCTTATAATAAATTCAGAATGACATCTCCAATTTCTCCACATTATAAGAGCGGCGCTAAAAAAAGGAAGAGGAATTGTTCTTCATCTAAGTGGAACTGATAGACAACCTCAGGTGTTTGCTTTGGGCCTTTCTTTTTTGATGAAGCAGGCAGAGCTAAAAGAGCTCTTTAACACAATCCACTAGGGAAGGAGGCAGTCTTTTACATACAGTAATAACACAAACATGATCATAATCCTCAGGGATGAATGCCATCATCACTTGTCACATTGGGACTACAGTAAGCATTATTTTTAAAAGGCACCATTGTCTTTAGATTGCCTTTGAAGTGTTAAATTAATATTAGATTGCTTTTTAGTATTTATAGAAATGTTTGTCGCAACGAAAATGCTTAACTTTTTTTTGGATCATTTAAGATCTTCTTGACAATAAAAAACTGAACAGACTATTACACTATTATTTTTATCTGTATTCATGGTATTATGGAACCATACAGTGTAACTCAGATTTGTTTTATTATCAACAATAACAAGGACAGGATGAAAAATGCACATGATGAAGATAATGTAATTAAATATACTGGTGATGAACATGACGAGAAAAAAAAAAGATTAAAAAAGTAAGATACTAATACTGCAATAACAATGCTTTCCAAAACAAAATGTAGAATGAGTATGATTGTTTAACAATTTCTTCTTCTCTTCCGTGTCGTGGTACTCTCGTGAATGCGCGTCGAAGACTGACACAGAAGAGAAGAAATTGTTGAATAAATTAGTTATTTTTGTTTTCTTTGCGCACAAAAAGTAGTCTCGTAGCTTCATAATATTACGGTTGAACCACTGATGTCACATGGACTATTTTAACAATGTCCTTACTACCTTTCTGGGTCTTGAACGTGGTAGTTGCGTTGCTGTCTATGCAGGATCAGAAAGCTCTCAGATTTCATCAAAAATATCTTAATTTATTTTCCAAAGATGAACGAAGGTCTTACGGGTTCGGAACGACATTATGGTGAGTAATTAATGACAGAATTTTCATTATATTTATATTTCATATAAAATGCTTGAATATTTGTTTTAATTTCTTGCCAATTAAAATTAGGCCTGTATACTTGTGAACTAAAATTAATGAATAGGGCATGAATTTTTCACTAAAAATAACAGCAAAGCAAAAAACAAAAAAAACAAAAACAAATCAGCTTCAACCACCTTACAAGGGGATTTCACACCTTTAAAATGAAAAGATTTCCTAAAGGTGTTACTTGGTCTTATTAATTTGTGTGGAAATACATTCTGTGGAAGGGACATTTGTAAACAGCCTGGAGATATCATTAGAAGCCCAACAGAATGAGCATTGGTCTGCGCTGTAATTGAAAGATAGTGGCCGCAGCTGCAGTACAGAAATCTCCGTTCAGCACGCAATGATACTGATTCACATAAAGGGTGGAGATTATTCTAGGTAGACAGAAATGTAATGATTAATTTCCTCTTTGGGTTTCTCGCGATCATAATAATGGGTAAGAAAATGTGGCATTGTTGTGCACAAAGCAATAGTGCTCCTGGTGGTACCCACAGTGTGAACTTTGAAATGATGTGTTCCTGTACCTCAGTTAGCTGCCAGGATACAAATGAGTCACCCAGCATCCCACGCCTGCATGCACATCCACCGTATAATAAAGCCATTTCACCCAGCATGAAATAAAAGACCATTTTCAAGTTCAGTGATTGGGTTCATAAACTCTCTCACTGCCTAAAACACACACACACACATACAAACAAACAAACAAACAAACAAACAAACAAACAAACAAGCGCGCGCGAGTGTGAGCAACAGTTCGCGTATGCAGCACGGTTGCAAATTTACACACTGTGACACCAAGCTATGTCAATTTCTGACATAAGGAGTAGCTCAAATCATCAGGCATGCAAAATTAACAAGACTTACTAAATAAATTAAGCAAACTAAAACAGATGTAATTCCACATATTGTTATTACAAATGAATCCTTAGACCATCCAAGATGTGGATGAGTTTGTTTCTTCATCAGAACAGATTTGGAGAAATTTAGCATCACTTGCTCACCAGTGGATCCTCTGCAGTGAATGGGTGCCGTCAGAATGAGAGTCCAAACAGCTGATAAAAACAACAATCCACAAGCAATCCACACGGTTCCAGTCCATCAGTTAACATCTTGTGAAGCTGCATGTTTGTAATAAACAAATACATAATTAAGATGATTTTTACTTAAAACCATTGTTTTCAGATAAAATACAAGTCCATATTGCTCCATAATATCCATAATATTTTTTTTCTCCAGTGAAGCATCTCGTCTGAATCAGGAGAGAAATATGCACAGATCAAGTACTGTTTACAAGGCCAAAACAGTTCTAAACAAATATGTCTGTGGATTTTGATGTAAGAGGACAACAGGGGATGGACTTTTTCACTGCAGGAAGAATTATTATGGATTATAGATGGAAGTGATGGTTTAAAGTTAAAATGCCTTAATGATGGATTTGTTTCTTACAAACATTCATCTTTTTGCATCACAAGATGCACTGGAGTTGTGGTGCGGATTGTGATGTTTTTATCAGCTTTTTGGAATCTCATTCTGACGGCACCCATTCACTGCAGAGGATCCACTGGTGAGCAAGTGATGCAATGCTAAAATTCTCTAAATCTGTTCCTATGAAGAAACAAATTCACATACATCTTGGATGTCCTGAGGTTGAGCAAACTTTCAGCGAACTTCATTTTTGGGTGAACAATTCCCTAAAGAAAGTCATTAAAAGAATGAGAAGCAAAAGCATAATGCCATTTGATTTTCACAGCATTTAACCTGAAGGAACCCTGCTAGCCCACCCACTTCAACACACAATAAAGCTGCCAACTTCAAATATTATCCTGATTATAAGCTTATTTTTATTCCATAAAGCATTGAATGCAATGTCATGTGCTTTTCAGGTGTGGTCATTTGCATCAAATGATCTGTGCTGTAGTTGCGTGCATCTTTAACAAGTGATTCAACGGCCGTTACATCTTAGTTCGAATGTTAATCCCTTGTCATAACCTTTGTGGCAATGCATTAGTCATAAAAATCATAAACTGTTGCCATAGACACTAATTAGCTTGCCAGGGTGTTTTTAACAGGAGCATAAATTAAATTTGCCCAACAATGCATTGCCTAGAGGTTTCTCTCTTCATTTAAATAATGAAGAACAAATATGGTTAATTTGAGTGTGTTTGTTTGTTTTACGGTAATAAAGTTGTTTTGTGATGTAAATGTGATGCAAACAAGAATTCTGGCAAAGCTGTTCTTTTCACTGATTTGGTTTGTTAATAAAACTACTAGAATCTACATTTCTTCTGCACCTTTGCATTCTTTAATCACAAACACCTGAAAAATGTGTGATTCAACAGTACCCTCTAGTGTGTGGCATGATGGTTACATGATTGTTGCTATGCTGCAAAGGACAATAAAATGTCAGCGTATTATTCAAAGCTACAATGTTTGCCATTAATAATGTTACTTGAGCAATCTGGCTCTGTGTGTGTCAATCCGAAGAATAAGTGCTGAATTACATGACTTTACCTCAGATTTCCATGCACAACATTACCACACCAATGAAATATACAGCGACTTTTTATTTGGAAAGAATGTGCATTTCATATCAAAAGTAAACCACAGAATCTCTTTTAAAACAAGATGACTGTAGAGCAGCAAAAACCTTCACCAGGTCTCTGAACCATTAATCAGTTCATAGATAAACAAAGCTATGAGAAAGTCAGAGTCTTGTGTACTTTAACAGTTGCTAACGGAAAGGTGAACTGAGGTGAAGTGAAGGGATATTCTGTCAATCTTCATACATTCTTTGACTGTTTATGGCAGTCAAATTATAGACGCTTACTTGACAGAAGCCTGTTAATTTAAGTTATTCATATTAAGTTACACAAAAGCAAGAGTACCAACAGGGTAGCCATAGCGAATGTTACTGTTTGGCAAAAATATACACATTTTGTCCTTGCTTCTTTTTGGCAATTTTATGCATAACTGATTATTTTAGTCTCTTGTGAAAAAGAGACAAAAATCTTCCCTTGAAACTTATTCTGCCTACCTACTCTTTCTTGACATGAACACCATTTTTATTATTATTAGTGTGGCCGTTTACGCCGTTTGAGTTCAGCTTCCCTTCTGCCATCAGTTTTTTAATTTGGTCATGCGGCCCCTTCCCCATCAAAGCTGAAGGGTAGCGGTAGGAGCCTCCGATACGGTCCCACAGGGTGAAGTACTGCCCGTAGTTGTAGTCGAAGAAGAGGTGGTGGTCTGTGTGGTGAGCTGAACCGTTGATGATGTGTTCCATCAGGTTGGGCACGCGGTAGTCCCCGTCATGGATGGAGATGGTCCATATGTTGACGAACACATACAGGACTAAGTACAGAACCTTGTGTAGGGGGAAGAGGAAGGGGTAGATGTGGTATGGTAGGCCCTGAAGAAATCCGTCCACGGGGTGGAAAGCGTGGCTGGCGAATGGAGTGGGGATCTTCCATATGTGATGTGGTTTGTGAAAATACTGTATATGAGGGAAAAGATAAATTAATGGAGTACTACACTTTTATTGGTAGCTGAAAGCATATTCAAAGTAAGTTAAAATGTGTGGTATTTTGACCCATGCAGGTGTGTCATTCTTACTATGTACCCATCATACGGATGTTAATTAAGCTCACATTTTTTATAAAGATGGAATCATAGTAGTTCATTTTAGAAATTTCATTGAATTTTACAAAGTGAATAAGGTGAACAGTGGTGAATTTAAAATCATTTCACTACTTGGGATTTATCTTATATTGTTATTTTTGCATCAGATACTGAGTAACTTTTAAAACAATGCTATTGTTAACTAAAACTAAGACTATTAAAAAAAAAAAAAATATATATATATATATATATATATATATAACCTTATTAATCTTTTGTAATATTACTCTTTATTCCCATCCTATTCATTTTCTTGCCAATTGTTAAAACAACTGGTAACACTTCAGTATAGGGACCAATTCTCACTATTAACTAATTGCTTATCAGCATGCCTATTATTAATATATTTGCTGTTTATTAGTACTTAAAAAGCACATATTCTGCATGAGCATATTCTACATCCCTAATCCTACTCAATACCTAAACTTAACAACTACCTTACTAACTATTAATAAGCAGCAAATTAGGAGTTTACTGAGGCAAAAGTCATAGTTAATGTTTTTTTAATGGCGAGAATTGGATCTTAAAATAAAGTGTGCCCAAACAATTAAATTTAATTAACTATCTTAAGTCACAACCCAAGCATATTCAACACTACATAACAGGAATTATCCCTCTATTTATTCATATTAACTCATATATCAGTGCAAGGCAGTTCCTATACATCTTAAATACCTTATATATCAACTTGTGGTGAAGGAATCTGTGAACCCAGTAAATGCACATGTCAGTGAAAAACAGGAAAGAGACCATGCTGAAAATCAGTCCTGACCATCCTGAAAAACAAGCAGAAATAGAATGAGATGGTTATGCCCATAGCAACACGATTATCTAAAGCACATCTGACAGGCTGCATCACTGGTGCTTTCTAAAATTAGGGCTGTCAGTTTGGTGCATCCAGATTAAATCATTTTTAATGTTTCTGGTCTAGTTTCCTTAAAGTTTAAAAGCCAGTGTTTTCCACATATCCAGCACTTTATATATGTATAACTACAACCCATTTAATAAAGCAAAGGAACTTACCAAGGGGCGATTCATCGACGCTGTCGTACAATTTGCTGTATCCTCTGACCTCGGCAAAAAACAACGCTACTGTTGGTACGCTGATCCAAGGCAAAGACCACAGAGCATACTTTATTTCACGTTGCACTTGGTTCTGTGGACAAAAATATAACAAAAACATAGACATATATTATCTTTGTATATAAATATACTCCTTTTAAAGTCTGTAGGTTGCTTGATGAACAAACCTCCAAAAATTGAGGGTGGTGCATTAATTTGTGGTCAAAAATGAAGAAGTAGCTCAAAGCACCCAGGCCTAGATATAAGATTGCAGCACCCAGGTTGGTGACCACCATCAAGCCGATGATCTGCCGCAGAGGCTCATCCTCAGGCCATGATGAGGGATACACATATGGAGTGAAGAAGTAATAATCTGCAACGTTGAGCACAAGGTCCATCTTTGACCCTAAGAGTTGGACAGAGGTGTTATTAACTGTCTAAAATATGAATGAACAAGAAGGTCTTTAAATAAATCAGTTTATCATCATTTCCATATTGTAACAAACACTAAAAATACAAGAAACACTCCAGTGCACTTTAACCAATATTGTAAATGATAACTTTGTACTTTTCTAAGACAAAATGAATCAGAAAAAGATTATACAGAATGAATGCAGAGTATTATTGTTGATAATAAATGCTCATGTCTGAAACCAAATGCTGTAATTGTAGTAAACAATCTGCTCACCTGTAAAGGTGCTTTTGAAGACACACCAGAAGAGAAAATACGTGAGGTTAAAAGCCTCACAGAGGCCGTCCTTCTGCTCTCACTGTAGAAACACAAACGGACGCAGCCAATAGCGGCTCACTTCCTCACAGCACGAGCCCGTTTCTTGACATCTCATTGGACAGATGCGAGATCTGGTCATGGCGTTAGCGGTAGGAAGTCCAACTCCTTTCTGCGACTCGGTTCTTTTGAACAGTTCATCTAGAAGAACCGGTATAAAACAGATTCAATGATTCTTTGACGTCGTTACGTAATTGCATTAGCACGAAGCACACATCTTGTTCTTTGTGACTTTCTCGATTGGAGTGCGTATTGTATTTAAACATGCCCCAGTTCAGTTTGTTATAGAAATGGTTCGGCTTATAAAACATTAAGTCATTTAGAAAATAAATATAATTTATATTTCCAAGAGGCTAAACAGTGCTAAAATCATTTCCATCTATTTGCTGTAAAGTTTTTGTGCGTCTTAGTAAAAACGGTATACAGTCGTTAACCTATTTCCGTTACGTTTTGTTCGTAACAATTCCTGAACGATTCAATTAGAACAGGTTTGTGAACGGTTCAACAGATTCAATGAAAAGGTCCGTTCACAAACCGTACACCGCTATATGGCGTTACAGATGAGTCATAGTCTATTAAAGAAACATTGTGATTACTCAGTTTTATTAATCCAAGCACATCGGGTTGACTGTGTTGTATTCAGAAAAATAGCTGACACGACATAAGCGTTTTATTTGCAGAAAAGTTACAATGAGAAGGAGATGTCGTCATCAGAGAGCGACATAACAACAAACGGCAGTGTTGGACAGAAGGCTGCACGGGTTTGTATTATTGCTTTTACTAAGATTATTTAAGAGCTTTCAGGAGTACTTTTATGAAATCCATGCATAACATAACTTACGATAGATGCAGTTTTTCAAAGTAGTTTGATCTTTTGATTGTGTACCTAAGTCTGATCATGGACAGTGAAGTGCAGAGAGATGGACGAGTTCTCGATCTCACAGATGATGCCTGGAGAGAAGACAGACTGCCATATGAGGATGTCACAATCCCACTGGTAAAACTTAACATCTAAGTTACAGTTTTGATTTGTGCATTTAGAATTACGTACGCTAAAATGTATGTTCGTCATTATCTTAAGTAACCTTCGCAATGATGGCGAGTACTGTTACTTCAGTCAGCAGTGGAATGTGCACATCGCATTTTTTTTTCTTAAGACAGTGAGATCAACCACATATTTTACACGTGTAAATATTTCAGCATGAATACTTTTAATTTGTATTATATGATGTCATGATTGCCATGACTTGCCTATAAGCCCATTGTATGATTTAACTTTGATACCTTTTTTGACAGAGTGAACTTCCAGAAGCAGAACAAGACAACGGTGGATCCACTGAGTCAGTCAAAGAGCAAGAGATGAAGTGGTCAGATCTCGCCCTGCAGAGTTTGCACGAAAACACCCCAAACATTGGCACTTAGATGAAAAGATGCTCTGACCTCTCCAGCTGATCCCCAGCCTTGTATCAGTTCACTATGTAGGTCACTGATACATGTATGATGCAAAAGACTCATTTTTTAACGAACAACATCAAATGAATATGTGCCACTGTGATGTGCATTAAAGTTTTTCATTGTTTTATTTAAAAAAAAAAAAAAAAAAAAAAAAATTAAAAACATTTAAAGTGCAGTATTTATTCAAATAGAGTTCTGTGCTAGTTGTTGAAATTCTTTTTGGCACAGTTAGCTTTCTTACAATTCACACAATGATCTGGACAATACTTCTTGAATAGGTCATACCTATACTAACATTCAAGAATATGGGGTCAGTAAGTGTTTTTTTTTTTTTAAAGAAATTAGTACTTAATTCAGAAAGGATGCATTCATTTGATCAAAAGTGACAGTAAAGACATTTTACTGTTACATAATATTTCTATTCCAAATAAATTGTTCTCTGAACTTTCTATCAAAGAATCCCGAAAAAAAATATTAAGCATTTGAAGTAATTTCAACTGATAAATGTTTCTTGAGCACCAAATCATGTAGAATACAGAAAAACATGTTATTCAAAATTGTATCAAATAAATGTTAGTGAACTAACATTTATTAGTTCTTAGTTCACCAACTACTGCTTTCAAAAGAATCTTACCAACCCAAAACTTTTGAACGGTATTGTACATTAGACGGATTGCAGGGGCCATCTTTATACTGTAGTTGCATTAGAAACAAGAATTAGCCTTAAAAAACCCTCTATCTTTGTTATATTTTATTGTACTATGCTAAAATGAAATTAATTAGTTACTAGAAATACAACATAAGCAAGTGTAAAACAGCTAACTGAATTAAATGCACAAGCAGTAAATAATGGAATCAATGAATCATTCCTTCTTTCAGGCTAAGCTGAATTTTATTTGGGTTCAAAGGTGACACTGCGATGCTCCATTTGTTATCACAAATATATTTGAAACATGGCTAACTGTGAGCATATTCGGTTTTAGTCATAGTCAACATGTATGATAATACTTTCTTGGTATTACAGAAAGATGTTCACCTAGGTGGCTCCTTAGGCAGCTGTGTAGAGGTTTGGGGGAATGTGACCAAATAGCTATGGATTTGTAGTATAACATTAAATGCTATCTTAATGCAGGTCTTTTATTACAACAATCCATTTTGCAGCCAAATTAAATCAAACAGCAGTTGTATTATATTACAGATTTAAGCTGAATAAGTATTCATTTTAAAGAGAAATACTGGTAATGTTTAGCTGACTCATTTGTTTGCTATACTAAAAAAATCTTTCCCAAAAATATGCATTAAAAGAGTAAATGTCATTTGAGGCTAAAAGAATTCAGACTGCAGGTTCATATAAGCTTGATTAAATTAGGCTCTGAGGCTTTAATGCTAAAGTTTTGGGTCAAATCCTCATGAGGAGAGTGCAAGTATGGAGATGCTGCATTAAAATTTCAGTTTGGTCCCATAAAATAGGTTACATATGAGTGCCTTTATTTGTCCACGCTAGCCACCCAACCATTTTTTCACAGTCTAAAACAAGAAAACAGCAAATTAAATGTCAATCATAAAAATGCTGGAAAATGAACTTCATAAGACTTGGCAAAACACAAAAACAAATGTTATTAGGGAATCAACCGCAAACATACAAATTATGCCATTGTGAGCTTGGGCTCATTTGAATATTCAAACACAAATTTTAAAGGCATCGTAATGCAATAATAATTACTGTCTGACAGAACGGTAACATGCAATGACTTCACAAAACAACAAAAACGGGTCCCCTAATCATAAACTGTCTTTTTAAATAACTAAAATATTGGTTTATCTCCACCTGACAGATTCATTTTGAGGGCAATGTACATTGTACTCACTGTAAATGCACAAATTGTTCAGCATTATGAAATGGACTTTTCAGGTAAGTGGTTCCCCTTACATAAAGTTTATGGATCTGTGTGAAATTTAGTAATGCAGCTTGTTACAAAGATGTAAGTAAGGTGCTGGTCTAAAATGAGTCAAACATTTTAATCACTAAATGTATCAAAAACTCCCTGTCAATAACATTTCTCTGAAAGTGGGATGAGAAATGTGTCACTTCACACTGGCACTCTCACCTTCAGTCATTCTCCAATATCTTAATGAATACTTCTGCAATCACAATCTGCATTCATTGTTTGGTCCCTCCAACAACAAACAGCAACCTTTTCAAGCAGACTTCAGTCAGATCCTGTCAAGTTTTTAAATGAAGAAAAATACAGTTGCTTGTGATGAAACCCTATCATACATAATAGTAATGGCACAGTTTGGACAAAATGGAAAAAATGCACATTTTGGGCCCCCAACCTGAAGGCAGAATATTAGGAATTTCATGTACCACCTAGTTGTGTAAAATGAAGGTAGGATGACTTAAACAGGGCTTCCCTTCCACTGTTACTGTAACATCCAGAAAGTACACAATACATATATATATATATATATCAAGGTACACAGAACTGTTCTGTAAAATGTAGATTACATGCATTTCTAAAATGCAAACCTTTACACTTCATTTATACCCAGTCCCAGACCTTTTCAAAGTAACAAAACAGAACAAAAAGAATCCCTTCTATCCAGTAGTACTTCTCAGATATACATAACTCGTCTGGTTATGATTCATGTACCATTTGTCAATATCACAGAATATCTACAGTATATAACAAGTTATATCTCCATGTCACAATATTTAAACAACTGATGAAATTATGGTACATTCAGTTCAGTAAAAAGTCTTTTACATTTCTTTGTACACTTTAAAAAACTGAATGTAAACAGTCAGAAGGCAGTCCACTGTCCCGCAGAGGCTGCTAATCTTCAGCTGAATTATTGACTCCTACAATAATCTTATTTGTCATTAAATGCCTGTTTACTCAGCATTAATCTCGGTCTCTGGCCTCTGCACTGAAAGCTCGGCTTGTATGAAGGCGCCCTGTCCCAAGGCAGTGGAGTATGCGCGATTACTATGTGAAGTTGAGAAACCAGGGCTGTGATAGGAGCTGGAACCACCCCGATTTGATAGTGAGGTTTGGGACTGAGGTACTGGATGGTAGTCATCCAGGTTGTCATAGTGTGACTGTAAAGTAATGGCACTTTGTCTTTGTCCCTGTGATTGATGAGGGTAGGATCCACTATGGTCTGAATTGTCTGGTAGATGTGTGGGAAGACTGGATTGGTTGTAATGCTGCCGCTCTCTAACGCTATGGGATCTCTCTGGCTTGGGTGGAGGAGCTGGCTTCACAGGAACTGCTTGTTCATCTTCACTGGTGCTGCTCGTGGCTTTAACCCTGCATATGTGGCGATCCAAATCTGATCTTTCGTAACGAGGTTGGGCAGACCTGCTCTCCGAGTGTTCCTGCCAATGTTTACTGCTCAGTTGCTTTTCCCCTGGTTCAAATTTCGGGTCAAGATGGCCACCCTCCGGTAAGTGCTGCAGGCTTCGTGATGGAAGTTGCGATTGATGTGAATGGATAGACGAGTAGGTCCTTGAGCTGCCTTGTTTGGTGGTCTTATCCCCCATCCCATTTCCTTGGCAGTGCTTCTCGGTTTCCATATACATCAGGGCATCTGGATCGGAGATCAAGTGCCTGGGAGCATGCTGAGATCCAGGAACGATATTATATCTGGCCTCCTTGCTCTCTGCAGCCATCAATACAGTTTTGCCGGGATCTGATTTGTTGCGCAAGTGTAACATGTCTATATCCACTGGCATGTAGGGTCCTATGTTGTCATACTGAGACATAACAGAACCCTTCACCTTTTGCCTCGCTCGGCTTTCCCTGCGGATAGAGTGTATGCGAAGCCTCTCTGCTTCATCTGGATCCCATGCAAAGTAAACACTCCCTTTTGAACCACCGTAAGGTGGCATGTCTCTGCTTACGAAACTATGCTCCTTTAAAGGAATGAAATGCCTTGAAAGGTAGTGGTAGCCTCCGGATTTGGCTCCAGTCCGAAGGAGAGGGGCACTGTCCCGACCGCTGAAGGAATGGACGTGCCGTAAGCGGATGGTACCGTAATGGTCCACATCGTAGAAAGGAGCATCCAGAACATGAGAGCCAGAGTAGGGGCTGTAGCGGTACTGAACTCTTCCGTTCTCAAAATAAGGCTGCAGTTGTGTGACGTGGTAGTCAGCTTGAGAGGCTGGTTGGTGAGACTTGCAGTGGTAGACTGGGCGCTGGTAGTAAAATAACTCATCATCTGGTGGAACCTCGGTTCTGGTGACCGGCACTGAGCGGATAGCGGTGGGGGGCACATGTAGGGAGTGGACCCTGCGGATTGGTGGGTACACGGTAGGTCCATCTACTTGGCTGTAGCCATGGGAGTAGTGCAGTGAGCTTGGAGCAATGTACTCACTTCTCAGTGGCCCACGAGATTTGATGGACTGGTGGTAGGACCTAGGTCCAATCGTATTGTATCGGCCATCACCGTGGGCTCTATAGGAAATCTGCGGCTCTGATTTCGACACATAAGAAACGTGTGGTGGAACACTCTCTGGTCTGTAATGGTATGCCATGGTAGCTTGACCTGAAGGGGATACCCGCTGATGGTAATACGCCTCTGTGGTGGGCTCCAGTAGGGTTGCATCGCCTTTTGGGTGGTAAATGTAACCTGACTGATGAGTGGAAGCCCTACGGTGAGTTGGATGAGACTGCGGGGGAGTCTCCTCCACTGAGCTTCTCATGGACGTCTCTAAGATGGCATGAAAGTTGGCAGGGTTTGAAGCCTCAGTGTTGCAGAGAGCAGCCATTGCTAGTTTACTTTCAATAGAACGAACTGGGGGTGTTGGCGGCGTCACTCCCTGAGTATGGTGTTGAGGAGCACTATCTGCTTTTGGATGGACAGGCTTTATGGCTTCCCATGGTTTTTCCACAGGATCAAGAGGTGCTGCGGGGGTTGGTGCAACTCTAGCATTGGGCTGTGATTTGGGCTGAAACTGAGGCTGTGCTTGTGACTTAGGATGAGGATGAGGTTGAACTTGAACTTGAGGTTGAGAGCGAATCGCTGTATGAGGTTGAGTCTGTATTTGTGGCTGAGGCTGGAGAATTGCAACTGGTTGATCTGGCGTCTTTATGGGTTTTGGTGGCATAACCATTTCAGTCATATGAATCTAAGGATTAAGCCCAAACAAACACTGTTAGGTTTCTTACATACTTCCCCTTTTGTATTTATATGTGCTGTAATTTGAGTTATTGATATCAATACCAGAATAATGACTGAATAATTCTTGATACTAATTTTGTTGCACAAAACTGAAATACCACACAACATGCAAAAAAACATGTACTCTAAAGGTTCACATAAATACTAACAAATTAAATAAAAACAATGGCAGGCAGCTTTTGATCTGAACATCTAGCAGCACTAATGCTTAACATGCTTTTCTAATTTTGAGTTTACAATGGTGAAGGTCTGGCTCATGAATATTTATAACATTATTTAACGTTCAACCTTGGCACTGAAGTACTAGTGCTACTGACATCCCTGCATGTGCCACTGCTTACCTCAGAGCTGGGTTGTTGAATGGCCGTATCCTTGCTGCTGATAGCTGATGTGGTGATTGTGGTAGTGGTTTTGTCTGTGCTCACAGGTGTCTGGCCCACAGCTGGCCGCTGCCTTTCTGGGCTTTTTTGTGTTTGGGAAACTTGAGAAGGTTGACTAGAAGGCATAGCACTCTGGCTTAGGGCCTCTGGTAAGATAACATCCTGGCTATTGCAAGAAATGCTGGATGGCTTCCTGCTATCAGCTGTGTTGAGGTGCAGACTGACGGAGCGAGTTAACTTTTCAGTTGGGGTGGAGGGTTGTGAAGACGTAGAAGTGGATCTCTTTGTAGCTTCGACTGCAGCTTCCTCCAGGCATGGCTGTGATGGTAAGGAAGGAGGAGGAGGCCAGACCATGGTCTCCAGTAACTCTTGTGGCTTAACTGGGGACACTGGTGTAGGGGGTCCAGAGGATTGCCTTTGAGAGAGAATAGTGGCCTGCTGGGCAGATTCAGCTAGAGCTAGTGCAAGCATGCGGGCAGCGTTCTTTGGTGGGGGAGGGGGAGGTATGAGGGACACAGAGCTGACAGGGACATTGCCCTTTGGTGAGTCCAGAGCTACGGCTCCTACGGATGGACAAAACAGAGGGAACTCAAACAAGGAGAAGGCAAGCTAATATTCATGAGCAGGTAAGATAGGGAATTGCTACATTTCTACAGATTGTGGACAGAGTTCTCTACACTGAGGGTGTTGGTGCAAAGCGCTACTGGTAAAAGCCTGGTGAACTAAACCTGAAAAATCAAATAATTCTCTTATGAAACCCACCATACCTTGGAGGTTCACATCAAAGTTGTATCAGGGTTAATGACAGTGTTTACAATAAAATAAAAAACGTTCTTCTAGTGTCTAAGTTCTTAATCTACTCCCTGTATTCATGTTTGTTTCAAATATTCTTGAAAAACCATCATTTTGGAAATTAATTTTAATACAGTAATTAAAAACATTCTCATCCTATAAGAGGTGTATTAAACTAATTTAGGATAAAAATGTCAATGACTCAAGAAACATTATGAATTTAAGCTATTGTATCCCTGTGTTTCAGTTCAGCTTACCTGGCTGCTCTTGAGAGCAGGTGACCTGTGGTGGCTTTGAACATTCAATGCTTGATATGTCTTTACTCTCTTTACTCTCAAAGGTAGCAGCTTTAGAAAGAAGCTCTTGTTGAATGGCTTCACTCAGGGGCAGATCGGTGATTCTTGACAAAGAGCTCAATTTTGCAGGAGAGTCGAGTGGAGATGGAGGGGAAGGGGGCTGAAGCACAGTGCTCTCTGGTGCTTTCCTTATGGAGGCAGGCGATTCAGAGACGCTAAGAGGAGTCACAACAGCTGACTTCTCACTGCTCTCAAGGGATTGAACTGGAGTTTTCTCTGAGAAAGAAGCAGGGGGCAGTTTATTTCTATCCTTTAAGGCTGGACTGTGGTCTGGAGACACAGAATGACTCGTAACTTTAGCTCTGACTGGCGAGACTGGCTCTGAGCCACTGGCACTGCACGGGCTCTTCTTCAGACTGCTTTCATCTGTGTCAAGTGAGAAAATGGAAGTCTCTGCCAGAGGAAGGCTACACTGGAAAGACATGGGGTCAAAGTCTAAAGAGGCCATGCCAATGTCAGGGGGGCTCAGGTCCACATCATCAGCGGAACGTGGCGGGGAGATGAGAGCAGGCACAGAGATTGGGCCATCATCCCCATCACTGTCCCCTTGGCCCAGGTTGTCATATGAGTTACAGTGTTGTCTGCTATCCAGCAGGTCACCGTTGAAGGAAGCAGAGAGAGCATCACTGCTGGAGCGAGGTCTGCGTGGCCTGTATACCTTAGACTCTCCTGGGTTAAAGGAAAAGAAGAAAAGTCAGAATTTCACAATGGTTGGTTTACAAACTGAGGCTGAGTTGTTTTTTTTTTTTGTTTTTTTTTTTTTAAGAGTTTTAGGAGTCTGTTACCTTCAACATTATGTAAAGATGTGAGAGATTCCTCGCTTTTGGCAGACCGA
Organism: Tor tambroides; assembly: GCA_021397915.2. Taxonomy (NCBI): domain Eukaryota; kingdom Metazoa; phylum Chordata; class Actinopteri; order Cypriniformes; family Cyprinidae; genus Tor; species Tor tambroides. Next base: position 25,727 of record JAFVLL020023589.1, read on the forward strand.
AGAGTACCGGTGTCTCCTCTTCCTCCTTAAAGTGGGAACAGAGAAGTTATAACAAACTGCTTATATGTAACCAAACAGAGTTCTAGAATATTTGACTCTGACTGGTCCAATTTGTGGTCAAATATTGTTGTTGTCTCTTGCAAATCTCTCTGCTCTCACATAATAAAATTATACAATCAGCTGGTCATTACTGCAAAATAAACCTCTTTGACATGATACAAGGCTTGATTAACCACTGAGTTTATTTTGAGATAAAAAATAACTATCTGACATTTAAACATGACAAAATGGCACCACACTAACCAGCCAATGCCATGGCCTTGAGTTCGTTTGGTTCACTGGGATTGCGGTGTAGTTTTCGTTTAGACATCGAGGAAGACTTGCCCAAGTTGAAAAAAGACCTCCAACTGCCAACTGGAGACTTTTTTGACTTTATGGGCTGTCTTTTCCTAGGATAAAATGTACAAAATGTATCTCTTTGAGAATAACAGCCACATAATTGGTCTCTTTATGACAGCATACAAAAAAATACAACATTTTAAAGCTTGCTTTATACCTTTCAGTGGGGAATTCAATGACTGTGTGGAATTTTCCCTGTAAGGCTGCAGGACCCTCTCCCACCTCTATGTACTTGCTGTCTGCAGTGATGGGTGAGTTGATCTGGGCCTGGGTACGTGCCTGTGCCTCTTCTAGTGTTAGCAGCTTTGTGGACGGAGAGGGTACCAGCAAAGATTTAGGCCGAGACAAAGAGTTATGTCCTATGAAGACAAAGAGATGTGTGATGAATATATAGCAATACAAAAAACTTTAAATATCTGTTGAAATCTGTCCATATTGCATACCTGTTCCCTCTCGTATGAGCGAGCTCAGTTTGGGGCTAAAGAGAACATCCACATGGTTGAGGATGAACTCCACCACAACAGACTGTATTCGCACCTCCATGAAGGCTGCTGTGCCGCTGAAGCAAGCTGATTCTATTTGCTTTGACCTTTTTAGTTGAGAATAAAAACCAAAGATTAGTTATGAATACTAGGTTTTTATATTGATAGTTATAAATTGCAAGAGCTGGGAAGTAAGTGATTACATGTAATCTGGAAATCCAAAAATTGAGTACTTGTAATTAGACTAAGTTACATTTTAAAATACACAGAATCAGGCTACAGTTACTTTTTTATTGATAACATGATTACATATTTACTCAATAGCAATAAATTATTCATAATTTATTCATTCTCCCCAGTTCTTCTTTTTCATCTTTTACATTTTTTTTCTAAAATAGCCTACCACTTATACACAGAAAGTCTTCCAGTTTTGCGGACGTTTTGCAGTCAGGTGGATATAATTACACAGAAATCTGAGAGGCCACACAGCATTTGACCACTGGATTTACAAAACTCATTACAGTTTTAAGAAGTGTTCTCTTAGCATTTCAACATTACATCAACTACTGATAAACACATTTATTTTTATTTGAATTATCACTCAGAGAGTTATTTCTTTCAAACACATTAAAATGCACAAATTCACGTTATTTCTTATTTACATGTAATACAGGAATTCCCAAACTCTTTCACCTAATATATTTACTTAAAGTACCGCTGAGATTTTAAAATAAATATTTTAATAATTAGGTATCACATTTGCATGTTCACAGTTCTCTGATGTTGGTTAATGGTCACATGACATGCAGGTAAACAAATAAAATATTTAAATTTTTTAGTAAGTGTTTTATTTTTGATTGCTGTTATTTTAAAATGATTGATTTTAATTTGACATTTTTATGATTTCATTAATTATATGCTTTTCATTAAACTCACAAACCCTCTGTAGTTCCTTGACAAACCTCAGTTTGGGGAAACCTTGATAAAGTAATGTAATGTTTAAAGCACTTCATTATATCAATAACTACAAATGGAATATATTTTCTTTTTCTTCACATTTTTATATTGATATGGTACAAGATTATCCTGTTTAAATAAATGTGATAAATGAGTCAAAAGTAATCTAAAAGCAATCAAACAGTAGTCTGATTATATTACTTAAACGTGTAATGTAATGGATTATGTTACTAACTACAATGGAATCAATTTGTAAGCAATCTACCCAGCTCTGTAAAACTGTATCCATAAGTATCTGTTTTCTCATACATTACAGTTGTATCATGCAGAGATCTTACCTCAGTAAGTTGGGGGCCCAAACGATGGCCAAATTCTTCGTATGCATGTTTGTTACATAGCTGAAGGTTGCTAAGCGTGAAAGATGCCTCATAAGAAACTCAAAGGTCCTACAAGAGAAGCATGAATATTGAACATCAAAGCTACAGATGCCTTAAAATCAGACACAGAGTAAAATAAGCATAATGGATTAGATTCAGGAGCAGACTCATTTACACAGCCTCTATTTTGCTCAATCATAAACGTACTTGAACTGCATTAGTATGCTTAATACAGCAGATTAATAAAAAGGCTGTAATGTTGAAAAATGTGGCTATGTTGAAAAGAGAACGGCAAGTCTTCTAGCAATCAGCAGAGGGCACTGTGGTCATTTACAAACCTATAATGCGGAGGAGGCAGCTGCTGAATGACATCATGTATTTTGATGAGCCTCTCCTCGTCCGTGGCTGCTGACACAGCTTCCTAAAAAGGAAAAGAGCAGGTGTAAATCAGGGTCACTGCATCTAGAGCAGCTCTAACCAACAAAAATACTCTCAAACCCAAGTTCACACTGTACTGCTGAGTGGACAAAAGCACATGGTCAGTCGCATTTCCTATGCATTATAGTTTCACTGCTTCCATAGCAACATGAAAACACTGATGCACTCTTTACTCTGGCTCTTTTCATTTGCAGCGACTTATCTCCAGATGCTGTAAATGTCAGTGCTTTGTTTGGCATGCAGATGAACTCCTTGTGAAGCAGGGCTCTAAGAGACAAGCAATTCATTTTGTATACTCATTAAAAGCAATCAATAGAACGAATAGCCTCAAGCCTTCAATGACTCCTGCGCTGTGTTGCCAGTCTCAGATTAGAGACCCACGCATATTATCACACCAAGAACTAAAAAGGTTTTGATATCATAAGTATGGGCTGGTTGTTCTAGTATAATAGGTGCTCTCAGCTGGAACTATTTGTATGACAAAGAGTGTGTGAGTTTGAGAAAAGGCTCTTTAAAGGCCTGTCGTTCTGGGATAAACGCTTACCGAGAATTTCTCATACAACTGGTAGGTGAGAAGTGGGTTGGGAAGCTCTCGAAAGTAAAGCTTGCACAGGGAGCCCACGCAGTGTATGTCTTGAATGTAAACATCTTTTGTCAGATCTGGGATCTGTTCAGAATCAAATTCATGCCTAAAGTGAGACAGAAAGAAAGTGTTTTAGGCTTGATGTATTCAGATACACAATTGTAGGCAATTTGTTGCTTAAAACCTAAATTTCAGTGAATTTTGATTAAATAACATTAGCTTTGAATATCAACATTTGAAGGAATTGACAACAAATATCGGTTTCCAATGGTCAGTGCTGATAAAGAAGCTAATTCTTTTATTTAGCAAGGATGCATTAAACTGATCAAAGTGGCAGTAAATACATTTATAATGTTACAAATAAGTGCTGTTCTTTTGAACTTCCTATTCATCAAAGAATCCTGAAAAAATGTCAAAGCTTCCACAAAAATATTAAGCAGAACATCTGTTTTTAACAATAAAATAAGAAATGTTTCTTGAGCACCAAATCAGCATAACAGAATAATTTCTAAAGGATCATGTGAAACTGAATCAATAGCTGATGAAAATTTAGATCTTCCTTAAAAGCAATAAATTATCTTTTAGCATATAAAAATGGAAAACAATTAATTTAAATTGTAATAATAAATCACAATATTAC
>JAFVLL020023592.1:0-12880 GCA_021397915.2 Tor tambroides
TATATATATATATATATATATATAAAAGATTCATTTTGCAGGCACATATGTGTAATAACAATATCTACCAGCAGGGGCTAACTTGTCCACCTCGATGTTTTGGCTGTACTAAATCTCAGGGTTTAGTGATGGAACTGCATGGGGTTGCCTGAATTATTATTATTTTAAAACATTATTTTAAAATGTTTTGAAAATAAAAACAAGGGGAAAAAAAAGAAATAAATGAAATTAAAAATATCAAATATTTTATGTTTACCTGCATGTCATGTTATTCGTCATCAGACAACTGAACCGAACATGCAAATGTACTGTTAAGTGATTGAAAAAATGTCTGCCACATCTGATGGCTTTATAATTGTTTCACCTCCTTGTTAGGTAGTATAATATTAATAATTAATAGAAGTGTTGCTGGTGAATATTCCATTATTTGTTTAGTTGCTCTAAAAAGTCCAGTGTATCTACACACTAGTCAGAGTGATATCTCTTTTAATAATGATTGTCTTTATTTTAAAATTTATCTATAAATGTAAGAGAAATGCTTAAGATGTGTAAATATGTCAGTTTGTGAAATGCTGTGTGAATCTTTTATTTGTGTGCACATTTGTGCCTAATGGACATTTCTCTTCAGATTTAAGAGAACGATGTTGATAGGTCGGTCCCCTAAGGATCCCGTGATCCAAACTCTGTCTCATGGTATCACTCACTCCATCCCAACTCCATCCCAACACAAACATCGCATCACTCAACCGCTGTTCATGTCATGTTCAAAACTACAACAACAGTAGTGCCTGTCTCCACTTCTGTCACCCTATCGCCATCATTGCCTTCTCGCTGTGTGCTGCTCTCTCCCTGCCACTTACCGCCTCAGACGGCAGGTTTACTTCAGGTTTCTCCATTCATTCCACTTGAATCCTTCAGAATCAACTGAAAGAAAAAAAAACATTCTTGTAGACTGAAGGTCAAGACTGCTTTTAATAAAAGCCAAATAAGAGTCATTTGAATATCTTTAAACCGAAAAAACTCACTTCACCCACTGAAGCTGTAATTTTGAAAGTGTCCAGTGGGTGGTGATATAGGTTTACGAGTGTGGCATCAGCTCCTGCTCTGTCCAGCCGTGACAAGCCTAGATTGGGATTCATTTATCTCCTCTTTGGTCCAAACACAAGAACACCTCTGTATTTAGTTCAGCGTTACTTGCACAATAACACATAGTATTTGTGTGCCACGCGAGGTCAAAAGAAGACAAAGCTATATTGTTTTCTCTTTTTTTTTTTGGTTCTCTTATTTTCTGTTTTTCCCGAGGTAAATTGATGTGATCCATCTGACCATGTGACTCCTGGAGCACACTCCCCGTGTGACCACTGAGGGCTAGAATTGCATTGTGGGTCTTTAGGCAATAAGGGACAATGTATGTCTTCCATTTTGCCTAGGAGAACAAACAAAACGTCAAACCGTACCCCCTCCCTTTCTCATTTTTTTCCTCTCCCATACCTGCACTCTAAAATATGTCCTAGTCAGTTGGGGAAATGTCGGTTTGGGTACTGGTCTTGGTTGAGAAAACATTTTCAGCTTGCCGCTGGTCCCTCTGACTCCATTATTCAGCCTCCCTGTAAGATTTCCTTTTCTACAGCAGCTATAACAAGTGTGTTTGGATTGCCTCTACTTGGCTTTCACGCTCTGTCTCTTGTAGGATATAGAATATGGCTTTGTTAGGTTTGCTTGCATAAAAAAATTCTAAAAATAAAGATTATTAGAGTATGTTTTACAAGAAAATACTGTTTTAGTTTTTCTACTCAAAAATTTCACATTTAAGTCAATGTGTTACCTGTTGTTTTGTGAAATTTACTAGCAATTTCTGAGTGAAAATATATGTACATTCTTTCATTTTCAGTCAAATGACCTCTAAAACAAAGAATGAGAATATTTCTGCACATGGTAAAAAAAAGAAAAGAAAGAAAAACACATAAATTCTCTGCTTTTTATGTATTTATTTCCATCCTAAGTGCCTAATTCTCACAGTTACATAGCCATGTTACAGTTTGATTTGATTGTTCAGGCATAAAACGCCATATATTTCTTTAGGTGGTAAAATTAATTAGTTATTGATCGGTACTGTGTTGCACGAAATGAAATAAATAAAGGAATGAATGAAGGAATAAATAGTGCTGAGTCTCTGCACAGGTGTCTGTAATAATACTTACATTCATGGCATTATGCTTAGCACTTTCTATTCCTCAGCAGTCATTAATATGGAGCTTAAGGGAGTGTGTAGCCAGCGGGTTTGCTGGCTGACCCAAGCCTGAGTTCAACTGAAAGCGTGTTAGTGACAAATTGTAACCATATGCCATACAGCCACAGGGCTCTGGCCACAGTTGGCCTCTAACGACCGATCTTGGACTAGGTTTTGGTGTAGGGCCTCCTGTAATCTTAATCAATATGGGAGAAAAGCACTTAAACTGGCCAGGGATCTGCTGACATGAACACAAAGTGCTCATTGGTTTTTTTAGACCCCCAAAGGTCTTGGGCTTTTAGAGGAGGGATGTTTAGGCTAAAAACATTTCGAAGCAATCTGTATCCTCTGTACAGTGAAAAGCGTTTTGAATTGACTTGAGTTTACTGCCAGGTGTGACAGATCTGAATCTAAATGAACTGAATTATGTCTCACTTTCACATGCAAATACTCACAAATAAGGACGTTTGTAAAAAGCACAGCTTTTCTTCTATAATGAATGCAGGTGTGTAATGGGGACTCTGACCGGGACAATGCTGCAGAAAGTTGTGCGCTAATTGAACATTTCTTGTGAATCTCCTTAAATACATATCATTAACACATCAAAACAAGTCTGGCCAGCTAATAAACATTTATTTGTAGTAAATTATAGCCTAATGTATCAAGCTAACAACATGCAGCAACTAAGATTTATACACAACATTCCCGACGTTTATTACATTTACTTAAGCTATTCAGCCGAGCACTTTTTTTTTTTTTTTGTACAAACCTGATCTTTTTTATAGATTACACTTTATGATAAAATATGTTACATTAACAACATTCTGTGTGTTTTTGTTTTTGTGATTTATGGTCTCTATAAAATGTTTTTATTAGACTGGTGGATGTAATTAAATGTTAGAGTTTTAAGTGCAATATTCACCTAATGTAACGAAATAATGTGTGAAGATATGGGCTTGTAAAACGGGAATTATGACACAAGTCAAGGTGTCAGTGTTTTCTCTGTGATAAATCCGTCGGTTAAATAGATGTCTGGACATCCAAAACGATGCACCCTTTGTACTGCATAACAGATGGGCAACCATTAGATGCACTTTTGTTGTTTATTATCAACATCACTGAGATTCAAAGATTTTAAAACACTGTTTCAAAATGGAAATGTACATATAGTAGCTTTGGAACTGTGTACATATAGTGTTAAGAAAACTGAGGTTGGTAAGAAACTGATTGATTTGAAAGAACAATGTAATAGCAAAGCTGGATTTTCGGCAGCTATTATTCCAGTCTTCAATGTCACATGATGATGATATGGCAGGATATGATATGCCGATTTAGTGCTCAAGAAACATTTCTTATTAGTATAATTGTTAATATCATTTAAGTGCTATGAATTTATTTTGTGGAAATGATGCACTTTTTTTAGGATTTTCTGAAAGATCATATTTGAAATAGAATGTCATTTTTTTTTTTTTTTATAGATTTAATGCATCCTTGCTAATTAAAAGTATTTATTTCCTTCAAAAAAAAAAAAAAAAACTCCAGTAGATGTGTTACAGTCAAACTTAATATGCTCACTGAGTATAGTATCTGCTCCTCGAATAGATCTTGTAGAGCCCTGCTGCTTTATTCACTTTAAACAGGCTCTGCTGTTTTGGGTAAGGAGTGCAGCGTGTCTCAGGGCCCACACAAACAGATGTTTACTCTGTAAAATCTCAAAGCCAATCCTGCGGGTTGTCAAGGCCAGATATATTTATGGACAAGGGCGGCACGCAATCTCGAAGCCTTTGTCCAGAAGTGAAGAAAATATGGTTTCAGTTGGTGCTTTCTGGCACCTGAAATAATGATTGATTATAGGCAGAGAGAGCCCTCTGTACTAATTTCATCATTGCTGACAAAATAAATAAAAGAAAAAAAGGCCACATAAAATGTTGTTTTCCAGTGTCTATCTTGTTGGGTTATTTTCTCTATTTCTTTATTTTGTGAGAGTGTCAGGGCAAATTAATGTAATTAACTCACCCTGAGGCAGAGTGTTGCACTTGAAGTTTGTCACCCTGAAATTCTGTTATGTTGGAATGAAGGAGAAAAACACAATCCCCCTCTCTGCTGTTATTTTTTCCCTCTCATATTGAATTTTTGCTCGGTGCTTGAATGTCTTGAAGAGGCACCGATGTCGCTGTCAGAGCTTCTGCTCTCGTTTAGGCTGGAGAAGGCGACGCGTGCGTCAGCTCGGCTGAAATCACCGCTAATACGTCTTAATGAGTAACACTGACTGTCGCTCATGATTTGCAGTAAATATTTTCAGTGCTACTTCATCCTTTGCTTAACGTCTCTCTGGCGGAAGGAATCAAACAAACCATAAGTATCATCACCACATGAACCAAAGTTATTTTGGGTGTCCAGCGGAGAAGAGATTCATCTGGAAATGCACTCTTGATGTTTGTCAAATGATCAGGAACTAGTCCTCCGTATCACATCGTAAAGCACAAACCTGTCCTGCTGCAACCTCTGATGTGACAAAACAAAGTGTTGAACATACCGGTGTTGTCTGTAAATATTTAAACTTCACAAAGCATATTTTACTTTGAAGGTCCCAGGCGCACAACTATATGACAAATGATTGCACACTGCATAATGTTGCTGTAGCACATGAGTGCAAATGGAGATGCTGACCTGGAATCAAACTCAGCAGGAAGGCAGATCTTTAGGAACAGGATTGAATACATTATATTCAGGATTTTGTTATAAGTGCTGCCAAAGAGTGCAAGGAGGAAATTGCAAATTTTCAGGCAGCTGGATCTTTCTGTCGTACGTGTAGTGGTGACCTTGTTCCTCTGCTTTTTGTATTCAAGTCAATTAGACTGAGTCACCGCCACACAACTGCCATTCACTGTAACCCTAAACCTTTAGTGCACATGGTAAAGGAGTGCAACAAGATTACATTAAAGCTGGACTGGACCAATATGACCTCTAGCTGAACCAGTGACCTCTCTGTCCAGGCTTTGTCAGATGCTGTGATTACCCTAATTTGACATCACCTCTCTAAAATGGCTAACATTACCAGCAATACTAGCAGTAATAGATCTCACAGAGCCCTCCATAAATAAGTGTTAACCTGCAATGCTTGTCATGGTACGTGGTTGCAGAGATGGTTGGGCACGAACAAGGAGTAAACGTAGAGAATCTTTAATAAGCATCAACACACATTGACCATTGAAAATAACATTAATCCAGGACAAAGACTATACACAAACGGAAGGCTTATAAGGGACAGGAAACAAAGGAGCAAACGAGATGATTAATAAACACAGGTGATACGAATGAACGAAGATGACTAAACTAATAAGAACAGGAAACAAACCAAATAAGGGCAAACAGGAACTAACACATGACAGACATCGCCCCCTCCCGGAAGGCGCGTCCCACGCCGTAACTGTTCTACCGGGGTGGGGGAGGGGGGTGGTTGCTCTGGAGGCCTCCAGGGACCAGGAGACTTGACAGACGGCCTCCAGGGCGGCGCCCGTTCCGGAACCCAAGGTGGAGCAGGGAGCTCGGGAAGCCATGGCAGGTCAGGGAACTCGGGAGGCCGTGGCGGTGCAGGGAGCTCCGGCGGCCATGGTGGGTCAGCCGTGGCCCTATCCGACTTGGCCACGGGCACATGCCCACCCCAAAAAATACTTGGGGAAACTTACGGGGCTTAACAGAGTGTCAGGAGCCCTCCCTGGGCTTGACGGGGGATCAGGAGCCCTCCCTGGGCTTGACTCGGGAACAGGAGCCCTCCCTGGGCTTGACTCGGGAACAGGAGCCCTCCCTGGGCTTGACTCGGGGACTTGAGGGAGCCGTGGACTTGAGAGAGCCACAGACGGCGGCTGGCTCGCGTGGGCTGCGGACGGCGGCGGGCTCGAGGGAGCCGCGGATGGCGGCGTTGAATTCCCTGCGGACGGCGGCAGGCTTGAGAGAGCTGCGGCCGGCAGGCTGGTTCTGGATCGGGGCTGGACACTCTCCAGACACCGGAGGATCCCTTCCCTCCAGCTGAGTCCAGTGGTGTCTGGGAGGTCCACGAGGCGATGGTAGTTTGCCCCGATCCAGAACAGAGAGTTGAGCGTTGCGTCGTCTAGCCCTGTCCACACAGCGAGCGCGCTGAACTCTCTCGCAAACTCCAACAGCGGGAGATCTCGGCAGGCCAGAGCGGCAAAGCGCTCAGCGTTCTCCATTTTAGTATTGGTCCTGGATTCTGTCACGGTACGTGGTTGTAGAGATAGCACACGAACAAGGAGTAAACGTAGAGAATCTTTAATAACCATCAACACACATTGAACATTGAAAATAACATTAATCCAGGACAAAGACGATACACAAACTGAAGGCTTATAAGGGACAGGAAACAAAGGAGCAGATGATTAATAAACACAGGTGATACGAATGAACGAAGATGACTAAACTAATAAGAACAGGAAACAAACCAAATAAGGGCAAACAGGAACTAACAGGAACTAACACGTGACAATGCTACCTTAAAAGGAATAGTTTACCCAAAACTGAACATTCTGTTGTTATTTACTCACCCTTGTGTTGTTCCAAACCCTCATATTGTATGACTTTGTTTTGTAGAACATATTAGAAGATATTATAACACTTTACAATAAGGTCCTATTACTTAACATTAGTTAATGCATCAACTAACATTGACTAACAATGAGCAAGACATTTCTTACAGTATTTATTCATCTTTGACAAATGTTATTTAATAAAAATGCAACTGTTCATTGTTCATGTTAGCTTAGGTCCTAAATCATACAATCAGATACAACTTTTGATATTAATAATATATTAGGAAGTGTTGAAATGAACATGTTAGATGTTTTTTAACGACTGAGATTAATAAATGGTTTAGAAGTATTTTTCATTGTTAGCTCATGTTAACTAATGTAGTTAGGTAATGTTAAAAAATGAAACCATATTGTAAAGTGCTACCTAAGACATTTTGCGAAATGTAATTTGGAAGTCAATAAAAATTCTTTAAAATATACAAAAGAAAGTCAGATTTGGAATGACAAGAGGGTGAGTAAATGATGACAGAATTTTCATTTTTGTGTGAAATATCCCTTCAAAGAACTATTTCTACCTGATCTAAATAAATGTTGTTTTCTTATTATGAACTAACCTATCAAGTTGTTTAAGTTATGTTAGCTAAATATTTTAACTTTTACTCATGTTTACACCGCTAAATGTATTTCTTTCTTTCTTTCTTTCTTTCTTTCTTTATTTTTCTAAAATACATACATTTTAAGTTATCATAAGTAAATGGTGCATTAAATTTTCTTCACTATCATTTAAGGACAGGATCATAGGGACAACATTACTTTCCTTTGAAAATGAGCACTATTTCAGCATGATTTCATTGATCACTGTTCTAGTCTGACAAAGCACTGATGAAGGCCGATACATCATAGCCAGAGATGAATTCACGCAGGGCCTTAAAGGACTATAAACCTCAGAGGCTTATTTGAGGCCAACCTTGTTCTAACCTTTGACCCCTGAGGCTGCATACCTGACCACACATCCTGACCCTCACTCCATCCGGCACTGTGGTGTATATACCATTTCAATTCAGCCAGTCTCTGGCGGGCTTTAAAATAGCACTGTGTGTAATTACACTATAGCAAAGGCAATATGTAGGGCACTGCCTAACTACAGGCTTTAAGTTTAATTAGCACTTAATTACCGACATTGCTTAACTGGTTATCCAGGAGGACTAGTAGGCATTAGCAGTGCGGAGATGGGAAGATATGGAGAAAATATGGTGACGCAAAGCTGCAGTTCTACCATTAATGCTGGAGCTCTGGAGAAACAACAGTACAACTGCCTGTGCACTGATTTAATGAATTTGTTATGTGTGGGTGAGCGGTATAGATTTATAGAAAAAAATATGTCTCATTTCATTTTGTGGAGGCATAAGTGTGAGGCATTATTTTAAGGTGTTGGTCAGTGCCTCACACCAGCATATGAGAAGTGTAAGTGTGTGTTACATGATACTGGAGGCCGAATGATGGGAGTGTGTGGGTGTTAGCGGCAAAAGAAAGACAAAAGGGGCGCAGGACTGAATGTCATCCTGAAAATAATATAAATTAATTGGCTGGAGAAAATCAGAGAGGAAAATCTGCCGTGCTAGTAATTAGGTTCCAGATTAGTAATGACTGGATTCAGAAAAAAAAACAGTTTCCCTATTTAATTTTTTATCTTTTTGGTGAGACTTAATTTGTCGTGAAAAAAAATGTATTTTTAAAGGGCACCTAAACCTTGGTTTTAATTGGGGTGAGTGGACAGGCTACAAAGCATTGTTGGATTTGTACTGATTCTGCTTGTGTATATCAATTTTTCTGAGAATTGGAATTTTCTGTGGATTAAACTAAAAGTAATTTGCTTAATAGTACTAAAAAACACTTTCAGACATATGATTATGACAATGATTAGATCAATGCTTATCATATATTGAAAATGCACAAGAAAATAAAAATTTGCATTGAAAATACGCAAGAAAATAAAATTATATAAAATATATTAACACCACACACACACACACTGTGTGTATATATGTATATATATATATATATATATATATATATAATTTCTATTTATATATGCAAATATGACAAATATAAATATGAAATATATCCAAACATAAATGATGTGTTGATCTAAAAACATCTCTTAGAGTTTAGAATTATTGCCCATTTCCATTTTTCTTTCTGCATTGTACAGACATTTATGGGGTATATGGGCTGTGTGAGTGTGTGTAAAAATGCTCAAATAGAGAACCTCTTATCAAAAAAGTATTGATTTAAAACATACTTTGAATAACAAATCAAATCAATATTAGATATTAAATCAATATTAGAACTAATTGTATGTTTTACATTCTACATCTTATGTTAGGATACTTTGTATATTCCATGACAGTACAGTGATTTTATTTAATTTCAATTATTTTAAGTAAGTATAAGTATATATACAAATTTACTTTTAGAATTTCAAGTACACATGGAATACATACAAGTGTAGCCCACTTATTTTTCATAGAAGCAGTGTTTACATGTGAATGTGTATGATATCCCAATGATTTAGGGGCACAGATTTTAGTTTAGCAGAAAACGCTGTATATGAGATGGTTGTAACACCATCAGTTCAGCCAATTATAAATGCTACAATTAAAAATCACTATCATGTATGACCATCTCTTCTAGTTGTAAGACTCTGTGTATATAAAGGATTTATAAAGAAAAAAAAATCAACAATTAATGTCTGGTTTATTAGGTTTGCAGTTATAATGCATTTTAAATTACAAAACCTTTGTGACGTTATTCAGTAGATTATCTTGTTTTATTTAAAATATAATATTTACTCAAAACTTTCAACTACATTTTTAATAATAATAATAATATTAAAACTAGAAATGTAATTACTGACCAGAAAGAATTTCAACCTACTGAACCCACAAATACTGCATTTAGGATTTAGGACAACGTAAAATATTTGACACGACTAATACATTCATGCATACACACTGTCTTGTTTACATATCTCTCTCTCGTTCTCTCTCTCTTTATTTTATAAATAACACATTTAAATATTTTCCTCCATATTTACCTTTTTGAATTATTTAAATTGCTTAAAATTAAATGTTGGAAAAGATGAAGGTAGAGGATTGGCTAAAACAACGAAAACCAGTAGCCTATATTTTAAAGCACTCCTTGATCTCACCTTGACCTTTTACTGCAGGGCAACAAAAAATATATTTATTCAGCACCACTGTCCAATTTTCCAATAAAAAAACAAAAACAAACTAAGTAATAATAAAAAAAAAAAAATCACCACATAACATTGTAAAATATTGTATAAAATTACATAAAATGTTAATAAGTTTTTTTCATCCCATTGGCAGATTTTCACTTGTAACCTTGATAAATGTAGTGATGTTTATGCACTGCTTGTGAACATCACTGACATATGATTTTATGATGTTTAATGCTGACACACATTCAAGTCCTTAACCCTGTAGAAGGCTGTTCTTGTACCATTTTCTTTAACCAGAAATAACGGTAACTAAAGAGAAGGCCGTACTTCTGAGTATGTGTATTGTCTACGATTTCAGTAAGAGGAAATACAATAAGACAGTTCAAGGTGTATAGTCGTTAACAGACATTTCTCTAAAAAAAGGCATGTCAAATTTTCCGGCTTTACGCTTTTACAGTATCTCTTCCACTCAGTACCGCAGAGTACCAACAGATGGCACTCTCTGTCATATCTCTGATTCGGTCCTCCATGCTGCCTGAGAGCGTTCCACAGCACGCTGATGTTTGATTCGCAGAATGTAAGTCTTTGTTTCCACTCTTTCCCTCCCATAGCCCGCCAAAATCACACCAGATCAACAGCACCTTTGCGTTTCAGGCGACGGAAACCATATAGAACTGACACAGTATAGGATAAACACCATTCGATACTTAATGATGTGTCGGTACATATTTGCATACAGGCTTTTAAAACATATATCTATCTTTGACTTTGACAGCAAAGTGTGTGACAAGCTTGTGTGCTCCAACTTTTACACAGACACTCAAATATATCCACATTTCTCTTTCACACCATTAATCAAATTCCAACAAAGATAACACATGTACCATTGTTCATATTCAAATGAAAGGCCTGTAAAACATTTTGTAGCATTTGTCCCTGCTTAGAGGATTATTTGGATCGACGCTTTCAAGGTTTTGTGATGGCAGTTAATCAGATCCTATTAAAATCATCAGGGAATGCTCAATTTAACCATTTGTTGTGAAGAAAATGTGATATTTTTCTTTTCACCTGCCTCAGTTGCCCCTTTTCTCTTTCGATTTCTCCAGCCATTCAAACATTAGCATTTAGATGTGCTTAATTTGGCGTCCTTGCTGTAGTGAAACAGAGACCTGGCAGGCAGGTGACACTTACATAACTTTAATCAGCCTCTTCATCAGAGGAAAGGGGGAGTGAGAGAGGGAGAAAATGGCTTCAGTGGTTGAAAAACAGCTAGAAGAAAAGCTTCTGATGTAGCACTTGAAAGTAATGGTAAACATTTGACATCCTGCAACTTGTCAATAAAAGCCAGGCATGCCGTTTGATGTCTGCTGGCGGATCATAAATGGTTAAAGTCGCGGCACGCTCTCCATTGCCTTGTAGACCTCCGTTTGTCAATCATCTCATACTACACCTTCACCTCACCAAGAATGCCAGCTAATAGCACTTTGTCGTGGCAGGCACAAGGCACACAATGAGAAACTTGCTCTGATTAAGGCTGTGTGTTTACATCTGCAAATATAAAGAGACCTTTTCTTGGAATGTCTAGGAAGCTAGTGGCTAACCGTTGTTTTCTCCCACATGCTTTCAAATTGATGTGCTCGCTTACTTGCTGTTGTCTTTTTTCTGTTCATGTCATGTCATGCTATATATATCTTGCCTTAAGTAAAAACAGACTAAAGGAGTCATCAAGTCTTCTCTGTTATAAGGTGAACTAAAAGCTATTTTTCTTTCATATACCTTGGAAATGAAACATTACTGCTCAGAAGTTTCTCATTGAGACTTATTGTAGCTCTCAGTGCCTCAGATATTTCTCCTAAGAGTAGATTTGAATAAGAGACTGTTGATGTGTAGAGTTGTAAAATGAATATAGGTAGTGTAACAGAAAATTTGGTCTTAAAAGAATTTAAGAAATGTTTGTTCAAAGATAAGTCCCTGACATTTATACAGGCTATTTCTTCTGATATTGTTGAGAACCTTTTTGAAACTCTAGAAGAGACATTGTCTCATCTGAGATTAACAGGATCTGTTTCAAAGAAGAAAAAACAACTGATAAGCAGGAGTCTCTGTTTGTCCTCCATTACCATTATAATCTTTCAGATAATTTTTTACAGATTAATTTTTTAACACAGTTTCCTCAGTGCTTCAAAATTTGCTGACTTTTTTTTTTTTTGTTATTTTAGTTATGCAATTTGATTTTAAAAAATGGACTTCATTTGATGAGTCTAAGTGGTCATGGGAAAAAAGTCCCACCTTGGTGGTTTGTGGTCAAAATTGACCTACCATAGGAAATGAATAGTATTTAGCAGCTTAGAAGGGGTAAATAAGATCTACAAAATCTTAAATTCCCCCTCAGAGACATTTGTGTTACCATTTCATTAAAAAAAAAAAAAGTTACACTCTTACTGATCCCAGCCAAAAATGACTGCAAACGACCATGGTTTGATTAATAAACAGTAGGGCTATCAAAATGATTAATCGCATCCAAAGTAAATGTTTGTATTTACATGATATATGTGTGTGCACTGTGTAATATATTAGGGCTGGGCGATATATCTCATGCGATATGCATGCGCGTCTCATCAGTAAAGCCGGTTCCTTGATTAGCGGTAAATCTCCATCACCTGTTTTCAAATGGAGCGGCATTTAACACAGGGAGCCGTAGTTCACCGACAAGCTACGCAATATCGCGTTCATTATCGAAGGCGATTCATCTGCGATAATGAACGCGATATTGCGTAGCTTCTCAGTGAACTACGGCTCTGTGTATTAAATGCCGCTCCATTTGAAAACAGGTGATGGAGATTTAGCGCTAATCAAGGA